>OU015691.1:10600000-10799742 GCA_907165295.1 Nomada fabriciana | reverse complement strand
TCTTTCCTAACCTTCCCATCTTATTCACATCCCCCCGGGAGTGGGAGCGGACTAGATCCGAATCCGCCTGGGTTACCTTTTCATCATTTCCTACCAATTCACATTCCCCCCAGGAGTGGGAGCGGACTGGATCCGAATCCGCCTGGGTTATCTTTCCTAACCTTCCTATCTTATTCACATCCCCCCGGGAGTGGGAGCGGACTAGATCCGAATCCGCCTGGGTTACCTTTTCATTATTTCCTACCAATTCACATCCCCCCCCCCCAGGAGTGGGAGCGGACTGGATCCGAATCCGCCTGGGTTACCTATTTCTTACTTCCTACTTATGCACGTACTCTTCCGCCGGTATAATTGACTTATGGATACTCGCTTCCGCAATAATTTGTTCGACACCTCGAGAGATATCGATTAGATATCTAACAAAGAAACCCAAAATCCTCCCCTACGTTCTTGGCACGACCTCGTCGCGCCTTTGAACTTTGTCTCTTCCGGGCTCAACCTGGAACGTGACACCAGATACACGATGTTTCGAAGCGTTCGGCATCGACGGTAAGTAAGGATTCACTTCCCTGCCCCTTCAATCGATCTTTCTATCGAGAATTGGCACGAATACCTGATAGACGATGTTTCGAAGCGTTCTACATCGGCGGTAGGTAAGGATTCACTTCCCAACCCTCGCAATCGTTCTTTCTATCGATAATTGGAACGAATACGTGATATTCGATGTTTCCAAGCGTTCTGCATCGATGGAAATTAAGGATTCACTTCCCATCCCTCGCAATCGTTCTAACTATCGATAATTGCCACGAATATGTGATATTCGATGTTTCCCATCGTTCTACATCGGCGGTAGGTAAAGAGTCACTTCCCAGCCATGGCAATCGTTCTTTCTATCGATAATTGGCACGAATTCGTGATATTCGATGTTTCCCATTGTTCTACATCGGCGGTACGTAAGGATTCCCTTCCCTGCCCCTTCAATCGTGCTTTCTATCGATAATTGTCACGAATACCTGATACACGATGTTTCGAAGCGTTCTACATCGGCGGTAGGTAAGGATTCACTTCCCATCCCTCGCAATCGTTCTAACTATCGATAATTGCCACGAATATGTGATATTCGATGTTTCCCATCGTTCTACATCGGCGGTAGGTAAAGATTCACTTCCCAGCCATGGCAATCGTTCTTTCTATCGATAATTGGCACGAATTCGTGATATTCGATGTTTCCCATTGTTCTACATCGGCGGTAGGTAAGGATTCACTTCCCAGCCCTCGCAATCGTTCTTTCTATCGATAATTGGAACGAATACGTGATATTCGATGTTTCCAAGCGTTCTGCATCGATGGTAATTAAGGGAATCACTTCCCAGCACTCGCAATCGTTCTAACTATCGATAATTGCCACGAATATGTGATATTTGATGTTTCCCATCGTTCCACATCGGCTGTAGGTAAGGATTCACTTCCCAGCCATGGCAATCGTTCTTTCTATCGATAATTGGCACGAATACCTGATATACGATGTTTCGAAGCGTTCTACATCGGCGGTAGGTAAGGATTCACTTCCAAACCCTCGCAATCGTTCTTTCTATCGATAATTGGAACGAATACGTGATATTCGATGTTTCCAAGCGTTCTGCATCGATGGAAATTAAGGATTCACTTCCCATCCCTCGCAATCGTTCTAACTATCGATAATTGCCACGAATATGTGATATTCGATGTTTCCCATCGTTCTACATCGGCGGTAGGTAAAGATTCACTTCCCAGCCATGGCAATAGTTCTAACTATCGATAATTGGCACGAATACCTGATAGACGATGTTTCGAAGCGTTCTACATCGGCGGTAGGTAAGGATTCACTTCCAAACCCTCGCAATCGTTCTTTCTATCGATAATTGGAACGAATACGTGATATTCGATGTTTCCAAGCGTTCTGCATCGATGGAAATTAAGGATTCACTTCCCATCCCTCGCAATCGTTCTAACTATCGATAATTGCCACGAATATGTGATATTCGATGTTTCCCATCGTTCTACATCGGCGGTAGGTAAAGATTCACATCCCAGCCATGGCAATCGTTCTTTCTATCGATAATTGCCACGAATATGTGATATTCGATGTTTCCCATCGTTCTACATCGGCGGTAGGTAAAGATTCACTTCCCAGCCATGGCAATCGTTCTTTCTATCGATAATTGGCACGAATTCGTGATATTCGATGTTTCCCATTGTTCTACATCGGCGGTACGTAAGGATTCCCTTCCCTGCCCCTTCAATCGTGCTTTCTATCGATAATTGTCACGAATACCTGATACACGATGTTTCGAAGCGTTCTACATCGGCGGTAGGTAAGGATTCACTTCCCATCCCTCGCAATCGTTCTAACTATCGATAATTGCCACGAATATGTGATATTCGATGTTTCCCATCGTTCTACATCGGCGGTAGGTAAAGATTCACTTCCCAGCCATGGCAATCGTTCTTTCTATCGATAATTGGCACGAATACCTGATATACGATGTTTCGAAGCGTTCTACATCGGCTGTAGGTAAGGATTCACTTCCCATCCCTCGCAATCATTCTAACTATCGATAATTGCCACGAATATGTGATATTCGATGTTTCCCATCGTTCTACATCGGCGGTAGGTAAAGATTCACTTCCCAGCCATGGCAATCGTTCTTTCTATCGATAATTGGCACGAATACCTGATATACGATGTTTCGAAGCGTTCTACATCGGCTGTAGGTAAGGATTCACTTCCCATCCCTCGCAATCATTCTAACTATCGATAATTGCCATGAATATGTGATATTCGATGTTTCCCATCGTTCTACATCGGCGGTAGGTAAAGATTCACTTCCCAGCCATGGCAATCGTTCTTTCTATCGATAATTGGCACGAATACCTGATATACGATGTTTCGAAGCGTTCTACATCGGCTGTAGGTAAGGATTCACTTCCCATCCCTCGCAATCATTCTAACTATCGATAATTGCCATGAATATGTGATATTCGATGTTTCCCATCGTTCTACATCGGCGGTAGGTAAAGATTCACTTCCCAGCCATGGCAATCGTTCTTTCTATCGATAATTGGCACGAATTCGTGATATTCGATGTTTCCCATTGTTCTACATCGGCGGTAGGTAAGGATTCACTTCCCAGCCCTCGCAATCGTTCTTTCTATCGATAATTGGAACGAATACGTGATATTCGATGTTTCCAAGCGTTCTGCATCGATGGTAATTAAGGGAATCACTTCCCAGCACTCGCAATCGTTCTAACTATCGATAATTGCCACGAATATGTGATATTTGATGTTTCCCATCGTTCCACATCGGCTGTAGGTAAGGATTCACTTCCCAGCCATGGCAATCGTTCTTTCTATCGATAATTGGCACGAATACCTGATAGACGATGTTTCGAAGCGTTCTACATCGGCGGTAGGTAAGGATTCACTTCCAAACCCTCGCAATCGTTCTTTCTATCGATAATTGGAACGAATACGTGATATTCGATGTTTCCAAGCGTTCTGCATCGATGGAAATTAAGGATTCACTTCCCATCCCTCGCAATCGTTCTAACTATCGATAATTGCCACGAATATGTGATATTCGATGTTTCCCATCGTTCTACATCGGCGGTAGGTAAAGATTCACTTCCCAGCCATGGCAATAGTTCTAACTATCGATAATTGGCACGAATACCTGATAGACGATGTTTCGAAGCGTTCTACATCGGCGGTAGGTAAGGATTCACTTCCAAACCCTCGCAATCGTTCTTTCTATCGATAATTGGAACGAATACGTGATATTCGATGTTTCCAAGCGTTCTGCATCGATGGAAATTAAGGATTCACTTCCCATCCCTCGCAATCGTTCTAACTATCGATAATTGCCACGAATATGTGATATTCGATGTTTCCCATCGTTCTACATCGGCGGTAGGTAAAGATTCACATCCCAGCCATGGCAATCGTTCTTTCTATCGATAATTGCCACGAATATGTGATATTCGATGTTTCCCATCGTTCTACATCGGCGGTAGGTAAAGATTCACTTCCCAGCCATGGCAATCGTTCTTTCTATCGATAATTGGCACGAATTCGTGATATTCGATGTTTCCCATTGTTCTACATCGGCGGTACGTAAGGATTCCCTTCCCTGCCCCTTCAATCGTGCTTTCTATCGATAATTGTCACGAATACCTGATACACGATGTTTCGAAGCGTTCTACATCGGCGGTAGGTAAGGATTCACTTCCCATCCCTCGCAATCGTTCTAACTATCGATAATTGCCACGAATATGTGATATTCGATGTTTCCCATCGTTCTACATCGGCGGTAGGTATAGATTCACTTCCCAGCCATGGCAATCGTTCTTTCTATCGATAATTGGCACGAATACCTGATATACGATGTTTCGAAGCGTTCTACATCGGCTGTAGGTAAGGATTCACTTCCCATCCCTCGCAATCGTTCTAACTATCGATAATTGCCACGAATATGTGATATTCGATGTTTCCCATCGTTCTACATCGGCGGTAGGTAAAGATTCACTTCCCAGCCATGGCAATCGTTCTTTCTATCGATAATTGGCACGAATACCTGATATATGATGTTTCGAAGCGTTCTACATCGGCTGTAGGTAAGGATTCACTTCCCATCCCTCGCAATCATTCTAACTATCGATAATTGCCATGAATATGTGATATTCGATGTTTCCCATCGTTCTACATCGGCGGTAGGTAAAGATTCACTTCCCAGCCATGGCAATCGTTCTTTCTATCGATAATTGGCACGAATACCTGATATATGATGTTTCGAAGCGTTCTACATCGGCTGTAGGTAAGGATTCACTTCCCATCCCTCGCAATCATTCTAACTATCGATAATTGCCATGAATATGTGATATTCGATGTTTCCAAGCGTTCTGCATCGATGGTAATTAAGGGAATCACTTCCCAGCACTCGCAATCGTTCTAACTATCGATAATTGCCACGAATATGTGATATTTGATGTTTCCCATCGTTCCACATCGGCTGTAGGTAAGGATTCACTTCCCAGCCATGGCAATCGTTCTTTCTATCGATAATTGGCACGAATACCTGATAGACGATGTTTCGAAGCGTTCTACATCGGCGGTAGGTAAGGATTCACTTCCAAACCCTCGCAATCGTTCTTTCTATCGATAATTGGAACGAATACGTGATATTCGATGTTTCCAAGCGTTCTGCATCGATGGAAATTAAGGATTCACTTCCCATCCCTCGCAATCGTTCTAACTATCGATAATTGCCACGAATATGTGATATTCGATGTTTCCCATCGTTCTACATCGGCGGTAGGTAAAGATTCACATCCCAGCCATGGCAATCGTTCTAACTATCGATAATTGGCACGAATACCTGATAGACGATGTTTCGAAGCGTTCTACATCGGCGGTAGGTAAGGATTCACTTCCAAACCCTCGCAATCGTTCTTTCTATCGATAATTGGAACGAATACGTGATATTCGATGTTTCCAAGCGTTCTGCATCGATGGAAATTAAGGATTCACTTCCCATCCCTCGCAATCGTTCTAACTATCGATAATTGCCACGAATATGTGATATTCGATGTTTCCCATCGTTCTACATCGGCGGTAGGTAAAGATTCACATCCCAGCCATGGCAATCGTTCTTTCTATCGATAATTGCCACGAATATGTGATATTCGATGTTTCCCATCGTTCTACATCGGCGGTAGGTAAAGATTCACTTCCCAGCCATGGCAATCGTTCTTTCTATCGATAATTGGCACGAATTCGTGATATTCGATGTTTCCCATTGTTCTACATCGGCGGTACGTAAGGATTCCCTTCCCTGCCCCTTCAATCGTGCTTTCTATCGATAATTGTCACGAATACCTGATACACGATGTTTCGAAGCGTTCTACATCGGCGGTAGGTAAGGATTCACTTCCCATCCCTCGCAATCGTTCTAACTATCGATAATTGCCACGAATATGTGATATTCGATGTTTCCCATCGTTCTACATCGGCGGTAGGTAAAGATTCACTTCCCAGCCATGGCAATCGTTCTTTCTATCGATAATTGGCACGAATACCTGATATACGATGTTTCGAAGCGTTCTACATCGGCTGTAGGTAAGGATTCACTTCCCATCCCTCGCAATCATTCTAACTATCGATAATTGCCATGAATATGTGATATTCGATGTTTCCCATCGTTCTACATCGGCGGTAGGTAAAGATTCACTTCCCAGCCATGGCAATCGTTCTTTCTATCGATAATTGGCACGAATTTGTGATATTCGATGTTTCCCATTGTTCTACATCGGCGGTAGGTAAGGATTCACTTCCCAGCCCTCGCAATCGTTCTTTCTATCGATAATTGGAACGAATACGTGATATTCGATGTTTCCAAGCGTTCTGCATCGATGGTAATTAAGGGAATCACTTCCCAGCACTCGCAATCGTTCTAACTATCGATAATTGCCACGAATATGTGATATTTGATGTTTCCCATCGTTCCACATCGGCTGTAGGTAAGGATTCACTTCCCAGCCATGGCAATCGTTCTTTCTATCGATAATTGGCACGAATACCTGATAGACGATGTTTCGAAGCGTTCTACATCGGCGGTAGGTAAGGATTCACTTCCAAACCCTCGCAATCGTTCTTTCTATCGATAATTGGAACGAATACGTGATATTCGATGTTTCCAAGCGTTCTGCATCGATGGAAATTAAGGATTCACTTCCCATCCCTCGCAATCGTTCTAACTATCGATAATTGCCACGAATATGTGATATTCGATGTTTCCCATCGTTCTACATCGGCGGTAGGTAAAGATTCACATCCCAGCCATGGCAATCGTTCTTTCTATCGATAATGGCCACGAATATGTGATATTCGATGTTTCCCATTGTTCTACATCGGCGGTAGGTAAGGATTCACTTCCCAGCCCTCGCAATCGTTCTTTCTATCGATAATTGGAACGAATACGTGATATTCGATGTTTCCAAGCGTTCTGCATCGATGGTAATTAAGGGAATCACTTCCCAGCACTCGCAATCGTTCTAACTATCGATAATTGCCACGAATTTGTGATATTTGATGTTTCCCATCGTTCTACATCGTCTGTAGGTAAGGATTCACTTCCCAGCCATGGCAATCGTTCTTTCTATCGATAATTGGCAGGGAATACCTGATAGACGATGTTTCGAAGCGTTCTACATCGGCGGTAGGTAAGGATTCACTTCCCAACCCTCGCAATCGTTCTTTCTATCGATAATTGGAACGAATACGTGATATTCGATGTTTCCAAGCGTTCTGCATCGATGGAAATTAAGGATTCACTTCCCATCCCTAGCAATCGTTCTAACTATCGATAATTGCCACGAATATGTGATATTCGATGTTTCCCATCGTTCTACATCGGCGGTAGGTAAAGAGTCACTTCCCAGCCATGGCAATCGTTCTTTCTATCGATAATTGGCACGAATTCGTGATATTCGATGTTTCCCATTGTTCTACATCGGCGGTACGTAAGGATTCCCTTCCCTGCCCCTTCAATCGTGCTTTCTATCGATAATTGCCACGAATATGTGATATTCGATGTTTCCCATCGTTCTACATCGGCGGTAGGTAAAGATTCACTTCCCAGCCATGGCAATCGTTCTTTCTATCGATAATTGGCACGAATACCTGATATACGATGTTTCGAAGCGTTCTACATCGGCTGTAGGTAAGGATTCACTTCCCATCCCTCGCAATCATTCTAACTATCGATAATTGCCATGAATATGTGATATTCGATGTTTCCCATCGTTCTACATCGGCGGTAGGTAAAGATTCACTTCCCAGCCATGGCAATCGTTCTTTCTATCGATAATTGGCACGAATTCGTGATATTCGATGTTTCCCATTGTTCTACATCGGCTGTAGGTAAGGATTCACTTCCCATCCCCCGCAATCATTCTAACTATCGATAATTGCCATGAATATGTGATATTCGATGTTTCCCATCGTTCCACATCGGCTGTAGGTAAGGATTCACTTCCCAGCCATGGCAATCGTTCTTTCTATCGATAATTGGCACGAATACCTGATAGACGATGTTTCGAAGCGTTCTACATCGGCGGTAGGTAAGGATTCACTTCCAAACCCTCGCAATCGTTCTTTCTATCGATAATTGGAACGAATACGTGATATTCGATGTTTCCAAGCGTTCTGCATCGATGGAAATTAAGGATTCACTTCCCATCCCTCGCAATCGTTCTAACTATCGATAATTGCCACGAATATGTGATATTCGATGTTTCCCATCGTTCTACATCGGCGGTAGGTAAAGATTCACATCCCAGCCATGGCAATCGTTCTTTCTATCGATAATGGCCACGAATATGTGATATTCGATGTTTCCCATCGTTCTACATCGGCGGTAGGTAAGGATTCACTTCCCATCCCTCGCAATCGTTCTAACTATCGATAATTGCCACGAATATGTGATATTCGATGTTTCCCATCGTTCTACATCGGCGGTAGGTAAAGATTCACTTCCCAGCCATGGCAATAGTTCTAACTATCGATAATGGCCACGAATATGTGATATTCGATGTTTCCCATCGTTCTACATCGGCGGTAGGTAAGGATTCACTTCCCATCCCTCGCAATCATTCTAACTATCGATAATTGCCATGAATATGTGATATTCGATGTTTCCCATCGTTCTACATCGGCGGTAGGTAAAGATTCACTTCCCAGCCATGGCAATCGTTCTTTCTATCGATAATTGGCACGAATTCGTGATATTCGATGTTTCCCATTGTTCTACATCGGCGGTAGGTAAGGATTCACTTCCCAGCCCTCGCAATCGTTCTTTCTATCGATAATTGGAACGAATACGTGATATTCGATGTTTCCAAGCGTTCTGCATCGATGGTAATTAAGGGAATCACTTCCCAGCACTCGCAATCGTTCTAACTATCGATAATTGCCACGAATATGTGATATTTGATGTTTCCCATCGTTCCACATCGGCTGTAGGTAAGGATTCACTTCCCAGCCATGGCAATCGTTCTTTCTATCGATAATTGGCACGAATACCTGATAGACGATGTTTCGAAGCGTTCTACATCGGCGGTAGGTAAGGATTCACTTCCAAACCCTCGCAATCGTTCTTTCTATCGATAATTGGAACGAATACGTGATATTCGATGTTTCCAAGCGTTCTGCATCGATGGAAATTAAGGATTCACTTCCCATCCCTCGCAATCGTTCTAACTATCGATAATTGCCACGAATATGTGATATTCGATGTTTCCCATCGTTCTACATTGGCGGTAGGTAAAGATTCACATCCCAGCCATGGCAATCGTTCTAACTATCGATAATTGGCACGAATACCTGATAGACGATGTTTCGAAGCGTTCTACATCGGCGGTAGGTAAGGATTCACTTCCAAACCCTCGCAATCGTTCTTTCTATCGATAATTGGAACGAATACGTGATATTCGATGTTTCCAAGCGTTCTGCATCGATGGAAATTAAGGATTCACTTCCCATCCCTCGCAATCGTTCTAACTATCGATAATTGCCACGAATATGTGATATTCGATGTTTCCCATCGTTCTACATCGGCGGTAGGTAAAGATTCACATCCCAGCCATGGCAATCGTTCTTTCTATCGATAATTGCCACGAATATGTGATATTCGATGTTTCCCATCGTTCTACATCGGCGGTAGGTAAAGATTCACTTCCCAGCCATGGCAATCGTTCTTTCTATCGATAATTGGCACGAATTCGTGATATTCGATGTTTCCCATTGTTCTACATCGGCGGTACGTAAGGATTCCCTTCCCTGCCCCTTCAATCGTGCTTTCTATCGATAATTGTCACGAATACCTGATACACGATGTTTCGAAGCGTTCTACATCGGCGGTAGGTAAGGATTCACTTCCCATCCCTCGCAATCGTTCTAACTATCGATAATTGCCACGAATATGTGATATTCGATGTTTCCCATCGTTCTACATCGGCGGTAGGTAAAGATTCACTTCCCAGCCATGGCAATCGTTCTTTCTATCGATAATTGGCACGAATACCTGATATACGATGTTTCGAAGCGTTCTACATCGGCTGTAGGTAAGGATTCACTTCCCATCCCTCGCAATCATTCTAACTATCGATAATTGCCATGAATATGTGATATTCGATGTTTCCCATCGTTCTACATCGGCGGTAGGTAAAGATTCACTTCCCAGCCATGGCAATCGTTCTTTCTATCGATAATTGGCACGAATACCTGATAGACGATGTTTCGAAGCGTTCTACATCGGCGGTAGGTAAGGATTCACTTCCCATCCCTCGCAATCATTCTAACTATCGATAATTGCCATGAATATGTGATATTCGATGTTTCCCATCGTTCTACATCGGCGGTAGGTAAAGATTCACTTCCCAGCCATGGCAATCGTTCTTTCTATCGATAATTGGCACGAATTCGTGATATTCGATGTTTCCCATTGTTCTACATCGGCTGTAGGTAAGGATTCACTTCCCATCCCCCGCAATCATTCTAACTATCGATAATTGCCATGAATATGTGATATTCGATGTTTCCCATCGTTCCACATCGGCTGTAGGTAAGGATTCACTTCCCAGCCATGGCAATCGTTCTTTCTATCGATAATTGGCACGAATACCTGATAGACGATGTTTCGAAGCGTTCTACATCGGCGGTAGGTAAGGATTCACTTCCAAACCCTCGCAATCGTTCTTTCTATCGATAATTGGAACGAATACGTGATATTCGATGTTTCCAAGCGTTCTGCATCGATGGAAATTAAGGATTCACTTCCCATCCCTCGCAATCGTTCTAACTATCGATAATTGCCACGAATATGTGATATTCGATGTTTCCCATCGTTCTACATCGGCGGTAGGTAAAGATTCACATCCCAGCCATGGCAATCGTTCTTTCTATCGATAATGGCCACGAATATGTGATATTCGATGTTTCCCATCGTTCTACATCGGCGGTAGGTAAGGATTCACTTCCCATCCCTCGCAATCGTTCTAACTATCGATAATTGCCACGAATATGTGATATTCGATGTTTCCCATCGTTCTACATCGGCGGTAGGTAAAGATTCACTTCCCAGCCATGGCAATAGTTCTAACTATCGATAATGGCCACGAATATGTGATATTCGATGTTTCCCATCGTTCTACATCGGCGGTAGGTAAGGATTCACTTCCCATCCCTCGCAATCGTTCTAACTATCGATAATTGCCACGAATATGTGATATTCGATGTTTCCCATTGTTCTACATCGGCGGTAGGTAAGGATTCACTTCCCAGCCCTCGCAATCGTTCTTTCTATCGATAATTGGAACGAATACGTGATATTCGATGTTTCCAAGCGTTCTGCATCGATGGTAATTAAGGGAATCACTTCCCAGCACTCGCAATCGTTCTAACTATCGATAATTGGCACGAATACCTGATAGACGATGTTTCGAAGCGTTCTACATCGGCGGTAGGTAAGGATTCACTTCCAAACCCTCGCAATCGTTCTTTCTATCGATAATTGGAACGAATACGTGATATTCGATGTTTCCAAGCGTTCTGCATCGATGGAAATTAAGGATTCACTTCCCATCCCTCGCAATCGTTCTAACTATCGATAATTGCCACGAATATGTGATATTCGATGTTTCCCATCGTTCTACATCGGCGGTAGGTAAAGATTCACATCCCAGCCATGGCAATCGTTCTTTCTATCGATAATGGCCACGAATATGTGATATTCGATGTTTCCCATCGTTCTACATCGGCGGTAGGTAAGGATTCACTTCCCATCCCTCGCAATCGTTCTAACTATCGATAATTGCCACGAATATGTGATATTCGATGTTTCCCATTGTTCTACATCGGCGGTAGGTAAGGATTCACTTCCCAGCCCTCGCAATCGTTCTTTCTATCGATAATTGGAACGAATACGTGATATTCGATGTTTCCAAGCGTTCTGTATCGATGGAAATTAAGGATTCACTTCCCATCCCTAGCAATCGTTCTAACTATCGATAATTGCCACGAATATGTGATATTCGATGTTTCCCATCGTTCTACATCGGCGGTAGGTAAAGAGTCACTTCCCAGCCATGGCAATCGTTCTTTCTATCGATAATTGGCACGAATTCGTGATATTCGATGTTTCCCATTGTTCTACATCGGCGGTACGTAAGGATTCCCTTCCCTGCCCCTTCAATCGTGCTTTCTATCGATAATTGTCACGAATACCTGATACACGATGTTTCGAAGCGTTCTACATCGGCGGTAGGTAAGGATTCACTTCCCATCCCTCGCAATCGTTCTAACTATCGATAATTGCCACGAATATGTGATATTCGATGTTTCCCATCGTTCTACATCGGCGGTAGGTAAAGATTCACTTCCCAGTCATGGCAATCGTTCTTTCTATCGATAATTGGCACGAATACCTGATATACGATGTTTCGAAGCGTTCTACATCGGCTGTAGGTAAGGATTCACTTCCCATCCCTCGCAATCATTCTAACTATCGATAATTGCCATGAATATGTGATATTCGATGTTTCCCATCGTTCTACATCGGCGGTAGGTAAAGATTCACTTCCCAGCCATGGCAATCGTTCTTTCTATCGATAATTGGCACGAATTCGTGATATTCGATGTTTCCCATTGTTCTACATCGGCGGTAGGTAAGGATTCACTTCCCAGCCCTCGCAATCGTTCTTTCTATCGATAATTGGAACGAATACGTGATATTCGATGTTTCCAAGCGTTCTGCATCGATGGAAATTAAGGATTCACTTCCCATCCCTAGCAATCGTTCTAACTATCGATAATTGCCACGAATATGTGATATTCGATGTTTCCCATCGTTCTACATCGGCGGTAGGTAAAGATTCACTTCCCAGCCATGGCAATCGTTCTTTCTATCGATAATTGGCACGAATACCTGATATACGATGTTTCGAAGCGTTCTACATCGGCTGTAGGTAAGGATTCACTTCCCATCCCTCGCAATCATTCTAACTATCGATAATTGCCATGAATATGTGATATTCGATGTTTCCCATCGTTCTCCATCGGCGGTAGGTAAAGATTCACTTCCCAGCCATGGCAATCGTTCTTTCTATCGATAATTGGCACGAATTCGTGATATTCGATGTTTCCCATTGTTCTACATCGGCGGTAGGTAAGGATTCACTTCCCAGCCCTCGCAATCGTTCTTTCTATCGATAATTGGAACGAATACGTGATATTCGATGTTTCCAAGCGTTCTGCATCGATGGAAATTAAGGATTCACTTCCCATCCCTCGCAATCGTTCTAACTATCGATAATTGCCACGAATATGTGATATTCGATGTTTCCCATCGTTCTACATCGGCGGTAGGTAAAGATTCACATCCCAGCCATGGCAATCGTTCTTTCTATCGATAATGGCCACGAATATGTGATATTCGATGTTTCCCATCGTTCTACATCGGCGGTAGGTAAGGATTCACTTCCCATCCCTCGCAATCGTTCTAACTATCGATAATTGCCACGAATATGTGATATTCGATGTTTCCCATCGTTCTACATCGGCGGTAGGTAAAGATTCACTTCCCAGCCATGGCAATAGTTCTAACTATCGATAATTGCCACGAATATGTGATATTCGATGTTTCCCATTGTTCTACATCGGCGGTAGGTAAGGATTCACTTCCCAGCCCTCGCAATCGTTCTTTCTATCGATAATTGGAACGAATACGTGATATTCGATGTTTCCAAGCGTTCTGCATCGATGGTAATTAAGGGAATCACTTCCCAGCACTCGCAATCGTTCTAACTATCGATAATTGCCACGAATTTGTGATATTTGATGTTTCCCATCGTTCTACATCGTCTGTAGGTAAGGATTCACTTCCCAGCCATGGCAATCGTTCTTTCTATCGATAATTGGCAGGGAATACCTGATAGACGATGTTTCGAAGCGTTCTACATCGGCGGTAGGTAAGGATTCACTTCCCAACCCTCGCAATCGTTCTTTCTATCGATAATTGGAACGAATACGTGATATTCGATCTTTCCAAGCGTTCTGCATCGATGGTAATTAAGGGAATCACTTCCCAGCACTCGCAATCGTTCTAACTATCGATAATTGCCACGAATATGTGATATTTGATGTTTCCCATCGATCTACATCGTCTGTAGGTAAGGGTTCACTTCCCAGCCATGGCAATCGTTCTTTCTATCGATAATTGGCAGGGAATACCTGATAGACGATGTTTCGAAGCGTTCTACATCGGCGGTAGGTAAGGATTCACTTCCCATCCCTCGCAATCGTTCTAACTATCGATAATTGCCACGAATATGTGATATTCGGTGTTTCCCATCGTTCTACATCGGCGGTAGGTACAGATTCTCTTCCCAGCCATGGCAATCGTTCTAACTATCGATAATTGCCACGAATATGTGATATACGATGTTTCGAAGCGTTCTACATCGGCTGTAGGTAAGGATTCACTTCCCATCCCTCGCAATCATTCTAACTATCGATAATTGCCACGAATATGTGATATTCCATGTTTCCCATCGTTCTACATCGGCGGTAGGTAAAGATTCACTTCCCAGCCATGGCAATCGTTCTAACTATCGATAATTGCCACGAATATGTGATATTCGATGATTCCCATTGTTCTACATCGGCGGTAGGTAAGGATTCACTTCCCAGCCCTCGCAATCGTTCTTTCTATCGATAATTGGAACGAATACGTGATATTCGATGTTTCCAAGCGTTCTGCATCGATGGTAATTAAGGGAATCACTTCCCAGCACTCGCAATCGTTCTAACTATCGATAATTGCCGCGAATATGTGATATTTGATGTTTCCCATCATTCTACATCGGCTGTAGGTAAGGATTCACTTCCCAGCCCTCGCAATCGTTCTAACTTTCGATAATGGCCACGAATATGTGATATTCGATGTTTCCCATCGTTCTACATCGGCGGTAGGTAAGGATTCACTTCCCATCCCTTGCAATCGTTCTAACTATCGATAATTGCCACGAATATGTGATATTCGGTGTTTCCCATCGTTCTACATCGGCGGTAGGTAAAGATTCACTTCCCAGCCATGGCAATCGTTCTAACTATCGATAATTGCCACGAATATGTGATATTCGATGATTCCCATTGTTCTACATCGGCGGTAGGTAAGGATTCACTTCCCAGCCCTCGCAATCGTTCTTTCTATCGATAATTGGAACGAATACGTGATATTCGATGTTGCCAAGCGTTCTGCATCGATGGTAATTAAGGGAATCACTTCCCAGCACTCGCAATCGTTCTAACTATCGATAATTGCCACGAATATGTGATATTTGATGTTTCCCATCATTCTACATCGGCTGTAGGTAAGGATTCACTTCCCAGCCCTCGCAATCGTTCTAACTATCGATAATGGCCACGAATATGTGATATTCGATGTTTCCCATCGTTCTACATCGGCGGTAGGTAAGGATTCACTTCCCATCCCTCGCAATCGTTCTAACTATCGATAATTGCCACGAATATGTGATATTCGATGTTTCCCATCGTTCTACATCGGCGGTAGGTAAAGATTCACTTCCCAGCCATGGCAATCGTTCTTTCTATCGATAATTGGCACGAATTCGTGATATTCGATGTTTCCCATTGTTCTACATCGGTGGTACGTAAGGATTCCATTCCCAACCCTCGCAATCGTTCTTTCCATCGATAATTGACACAAATACCAGATACACGATGTTTCGAAGCGTTCGGCATCGATGGTAATTAAGGATTCACTTCCCTGCCCCTTCAATCGTTCTTTCTATCGATAATTGGCACGAATACCTGATAGACGATGTTTCGAAGCGTTCTACATCGGCGGTAGGTAAGGATTCACTTCCCAACCCTCGCAATCGTTCTTTCTATCGATAATTGGAACGAATACGTGATATTCGATGTTTCCAAGCGTTCTGCATCGATGGAAATTAAGGATTCACTTCCCATCCCTCGCAATCGTTCTAACTATCGATAATTGCCACGAATATGTGATATTCGATGTTTCCCATCGTTCTACATCGGCGGTAGGTAAAGATTCACTTCCCAGCCATGGCAATCGTTCTTTCTATCGATAATTGGCACGAATTCGTGATATTCGATGTTTCCCATTGTTCTACATCGGCGGTACGTAAGGATTCCCTTCCCAGCCCTCGCAATCGTTCTGTCCATCGATAATTGACACAAATACCAGATACACGATGTTTCGAAGCGTTCGGCATCGACGGTAAGTAAGGATTCACTTCCCTGCCCCTTCAATCGTGCTTTCTATCGATAATTGTCACGAATACCTGATACACGATGTTTCGAAGCGTTCTACATCGGCGGTAGGTAAGGATTCACTTCCCATCCCTCGCAATCATTCTAACTATCGATAATTGCCACGAATATGTGATATTCGATGATTCCCATTGTTCTACATCGGCGGTAGGTAAGGATTCACTTCCCAGCCCTCGCAATCGTTCTTTCTATCGATAATTGGAACGAATACGTGATATTCGATGTTTCCAAGCGTTCTGCATCGATGGTAATTAAGGGAATCACTTCCCAGCACTCGCAATCGTTCTAACTATCGATAATTGCCGCGAATATGTGATATTTGATGTTTCCCATCATTCTACATCGGCTGTAGGTAAGGATTCACTTCCCATCCCTCGCAATAGTTCTAACTATCGATAATGGCCACGAATATGTGATATTCGATGTTTCCCATCGTTCTACATCGGCGGTAGGTAAGGATTCACTTCCCATCCCTCGCAATCGTTCTAACTATCGATAATTGCCACGAATATGTGATATTCGATGTTTCCCATCGTTCTACATCGGCGGTAGGTAAAGATTCACTTCCCAGCCATGGCAATCGTTCTTTCTATCGATAATTGGCACGAATTCGTGATATTCGATGTTTCCCATTGTTCTACATCGGCGGTACGTAAGGATTTCCTTCCAAGCCCTCGCAATCGTTCTTTCCATCGATAATTGACACAAATACCAGATACACGATGTTTCGAAGCGTTCGGCATCGACGGTAAGTAAGGATTCACTTCCCTGCCCCTTCAATCGTTCTTTCTATCGATAATTGGCACGAATACCTGATAGACGATGTTTCGAAGCGTTCTACATCGGCGGTAGGTAAGGATTCACTTCCCAACCCTCGCAATCGTTCTTTCTATCGATAATTGGAACGAATACGTGATATTCGATGTTTCCAAGCGTTGTGCATCGATGGAAATTAAGGATTCACTTCCCATCCCTCGCAATCGTTCTAACTATCGATAATTGCCACGAATATGTGATATTCGATGTTTCCCATCGTTCTACATCGGCGGTAGGTAAAGATTCACTTCCCAGCCATGGCAATCGTTCTTTCTATCGATAATTGGCACGAATTCGTGATATTCGATGTTTCCCATTGTTCTACATCGGCGGTACGTAAGGATTCCCTTCCCAGCCCTCGCAATCGTTCTGTCCATCGATAATTGACACAAATACCAGATACACGATATTTCGAAGCGTTCGGCATCGACGGTAAGTAAGGATTCACTTCCCTGCCCCTTCAATCGTGCTTTCTATCGATAATTGTCATGAATACCTGATACACGATGTTTCGAAGCGTTCTACATCGGCGGTAGGTAAGGATTCACTTCCCATCCCTCGCAATCATTCTAACTATCGATAATTGACACAAATACCAGATACACGATGTTTCGAAGCGTTCGGCATTGACGGTAAGTAAGGATTCACTTCCCTGCCCCTTCAATCGTTCTTTCAATCGATAATTGGCACGAATACCAGATAGACGATGTTTCGAAGCGTTCTACATCGGCGGTAGGTAAGGATTCACTTCCCAACCCTCGCAATCGTTCTTTCTATCGATAATTGGAACGAATACGTGATATTCGATGTTTCCAAGCGTTGTGCATCGATGGAAATTAAGGATTCACTTCCCATCCCTCGCAATCGTTCTAACTATCGATAATTGCCACGAATATGTGATATTCGATGTTTCCCATCGTTCTACATCGGCGGTAGGTAAAGATTCACTTCCCAGCCATGGCAATCGTTCTAACTATCGATAATTGCCACGAATATGTGATATTCGATGTTTCCCATCGTTCTACATCGGCGGTAGGTAAAGATTCACTTCCCAGCCATGGCAATCGTTCTTTCTATCGATAATTGGCACGAATTCGTGATATTCGATGTTTCCCATTGTTCTACATCGGCGGTACATAAGGATTCCCTTCCCAGCCCTCGCAATCGTTCTGTCCATCGATAATTGACACAAATACCAGATACACGATGTTTCGAAGCGTTCGGCATCGACGGTAAGTAAGGATTCACTTCCCTGCCCCTTCAATCGTTCTTTCTATCGATAATTGGAACGAATACGTGATCTTCGATGTTTCCAAGCGTTCTGCATCGATGGTAATTAAGGGAATCACTTCCCAGCACTCGCAATCGTTCTAACTATCGATAATTGCCACGAATATGTGATATTTGATGTTTCCCATCATTCTACATCGGCTGTAGGTAAGAATTCACTTCCCAGCCCTCGCAATCGTTCTAACTATCGATAATGGCCACGAATATGTGATATTCGATGTTTCCCATCGTTCTGCATCGATGGAAATTAAGGATTCACTTCCCATCCCTCGCAATCGTTCTAACTATCGATAATTGCCACGAATATGTGATATTCGATGTTTCCCATCGTTCTACATCGGCGGTAGGTAAAGATTCACTTCCCAGCCATGGCAATCGTTCTTTCTATCGATAATTGGCACGAATTCGTGATATTCGATGTTTCCCATTGTTCTACATCGGCGGTACGTAAGGATTCCCTTCCCAGCCCTCGCAATCGTTCTGTCCATCGATAATTGACACAAATACCAGATACACGATGTTTCGTAGCGTTCGGCATCGACGGTAAGTAAGGATTCACTTCCCTGCCCCTTCAATCGTGCTTTCTATCGATAATTGCCACGAATACCTGATACACGATGTTTCGAAGCGTTCTACATCGGCGGTAGGTAAAGATTCACTTCCCAGCCATGGCAATCGTTCTTTCCATCGATAATTGACACAAATACCAGATACACGATGTTTCGAAGCGTTCGGCATCGACGGTAAGTAAGGATTCACTTCCCTGCCCCTTCAATCGTTCTTTCTATCGATAATTGGCACGAATACCTGATAGACGATGTTTCGAAGCGTTCTACATCGGCGGTAGGTAAGGATTCACTTCCCAACCCTCGCAATCGTTCTTTCTATCGATAATTGGAACGAATACGTGATATTCGATGTTCCCAAGCGTTCTGCATCGATGGAAATTAAGGATTCACTTCCCATCCCTCGCAATCGTTCTAACTATCGATAATTGCCACGAATATGTGATATTCGATGTTTCCCATCGTTCTACATCGGCGGTAGGTAAAGATTCACTTCCCAGCCATGGCAATCGTTCTTTCTATCGATAATTGGCACGAATTCGTGATATTCGATGTTTCCCATTGTTCTACATCGGCGGTACGTAAGGATTCCCTTCCCAGCCCTCGCAATCGTTCTGTCCATCGATAATTGACACAAATACCAGATACACGATGTTTCGAAGCGTTCGGCATCGACGGTAAGTAAGGATTCACTTCCCTGCCCCTTCAATCGTTCTTTCTATCGATAATTGGAAAGAATACGTGATATTCGATGTTTCCAAGCGTTCTGCATCGATGGTAATTAAGGGAATCACTTCCCAGCACTCGCAATCGTTCTAACTATCGATAATTGCCACGAATATGTGATATTTGATGTTTCCCATCATTCTACATCGGCTGTAGGTAAGGATTCACTTCCCAGCCCTCGCAATCGTTCTAACTATCGATAATGGCCACGAATATGTGATATTCGATGTTTCCAAGCGTTCTGCATCGATGGAAATTAAGGATTCACTTCCCATCCCTCGCAATCGTTCTAACTATCGATAATTGCCACGAATATGTGATATTCGATGTTTCCCATCGTTCTACATCGGCGGTAGGTAAAGATTCACTTCCCAGCCATGGCAAACGTTCTTTCTATCGATAATTGGCACGAATTCGTGATATTCGATGTTTCCCATTGTTCTACATCGGCGGTACGTAAGGATTCCCTTCCCAGCCCTCGCAATCGTTCTGTCCATCGATAATTGACACAAATACCAGATACACGATGTTTCGAAGCGTTCGGCATCGACGGTAAGTAAGGATTCACTTCCCTGCCCCTTCAATCGTTCTTTCTATCGATAATTGGCACGAATACCTGATAGACGATGTTTCGAAGCGTTCTACATCGGCGGTAGGTAAGGATTCACTTCCCAACCCTCGCAATCGTTCTTTCTATCGATAATTGGAACGAATACGTGATATTCGATGTTTCCAAGCGTTCTGCATCGATGGAAATTAAGGATTCACTTCCCATCCCTCGCAATCGTTTTAACTATCGATAATTGCCACGAATATGTGATATTCGATGTTTCCCATCGTTCTACATCGGCGGTAGGTAAAGATTCACTTCCCAGCCATGGCAATCGTTCTTTCTATCGATAATTGGCACGAATTCGTGATATTCGATGTTTCCCATTGTTCTACATCGGCGGTACGTAAGGATTCCCTTCCCAGCCCTCGCAATCGTTCTGTCCATCGATAATTGACACAAATACCAGATACACGATGTTTCGAAGCGTTCGGCATCGACGGTAAGTAAGGATTCACTTCCCTGCCCCTTCAATCGTGCTTTCTATCGATAATTGTCACGAATACCTGATACACGATGTTTCGAAGCGTTCTACATCGGCGGTAGGTAAGGATTCACTTCCATCCCTCGCAATCATTCTAACTATCGATAATTGCCACGAATATGTGATATTCAATGTTTCCCATCGTTCTACATCGGCGGTAGGTAAAGATTCACTTCCCAGCCATGGCAATCGTTCTAACTATCGATAATTGCCACGAATATGTGATATTCGATGATTCCCATTGTTCTACATCGGCGGTAGGTAAGGATTCACTTCCCAGCCCTCGCAATCGTTCTTTCTATCGATAATTGGAACGAATACGTGATATTCGATGTTTCCAAGCGTTCTGCATCGATGGTAATTAAGGGAATCACTTCCCAGCACTCGCAATCGTTCTAACTATCGATAATTGCCGCGAATATGTGATATTTGATGTTTCCCATCATTCTACATCGGCTGTAGGTAAGGATTCACTTCCCATCCCTCGCAATAGTTCTAACTATCGATAATGGCCACGAATATGTGATATTCGATGTTTCCCATCGTTCTACATCGGCGGTAGGTAAGGATTCACTTCCCATCCCTCGCAATCGTTCTAACTATCGATAATTGCCACGAATATGTGATATTCGATGTTTCCCATCGTTCTACATCGGCGGTAGGTAAAGATTCACTTCCCAGCCATGGCAATCGTTCTTTCTATCGATAATTGGCACGAATTCGTGATATTCGATGTTTCCCATTGTTCTACATCGGCGGTACGTAAGGATTTCCTTCCAAGCCCTCGCAATCGTTCTTTCCATCGATAATTGACACAAATACCAGATAGACGATGTTTCGAAGCGATCGGCATCGATGGTAAGTAAGGATTCACTTCCCTGCCCCTTCAATCGTGCTTTCTATCGATAATTGTCACGAATACCTGATACACGATGTTTCGAAGCGTTCTACATCGGCGGTAGGTAAAGATTCACTTCCCAGCCATGGCAATCGTTCTTTCCATCGATAATTGACACAAATACCAGATACACGATGTTTCGAAGCGTTCGGCATCGACGGTAAGTAAGGATTCACTTCCCTGCCCCTTCAATCGTTCTTTCTATCGATAATTGGCACGAATACCTGATAGACGATGTTTCGAAGCGTTCTACATCGGCGGTAGGTAAGGATTCACTTCCCAACCCTTGCAATCGTTCTTTCTATCGATAATTGGAACGAATACGTGATATTCGATGTTTCCCATCGTTCTACATCGGCGGTAGGTAAAGATTCACTTCCCAGCCATGGCAATCGTTCTTTCTATCGATAATTGGCACGAATTCGTGATATTCGATGTTTCCCATTGTTCTACATCGGCGGTACGTAAGGATTCCCTTCCCAGCCCTCGCAATCGTTCTGTCCATCGATAATTGACACAAATACCAGATACACGATATTTCGAAGCGTTCGGCATCGACGGTAAGTAAGGATTCACTTCCCTGCCCCTTCAATCGTGCTTTCTATCGATAATTGTCACGAATACCTGATACACGATGTTTCGAAGCGTTCTACATCGGCGGTAGGTAAGGATTCACTTCCCATCCCTCGCAATCATTCTAACTATCGATAATTGACACAAATACCAGATACACGATGTTTCGAAGCGTTCGGCATTGACGGTAAGTAAGGATTCACTTCCCTGCCCCTTCAATCGTTCTTTCAATCGATAATTGGCACGAATACCTGATAGACGATGTTTCGAAGCGTTCTACATCGGCGGTAGGTAAGGATTCACTTCCCAACCCTCGAAATCGTTCTTTCTATCGATAATTGGAACGAATACGTGATATTCGATGTTTCCAAGCGTTCTGCATCGATGGAAATTAAGGATTCACTTCCCATCCCTCGCAATCGTTCTAACTATCGATAATTGCCACGAATATGTGATATTCGATGTTTCCCATCGTTCTACATCGGCGGTAGGTAAAGATTCACTTCCCAGCCATGGCAATCGTTCTTTCTATCGATAATTGGCACGAATTCGTGATATTCGATGTTTCCCATTGTTCTACATCGGCGGTACGTAAGGATTTCCTTCCAAGCCCTCGCAATCGTTCTTTCCATCGATAATTGACACAAATACCAGATAGACGATGTTTCGAAGCGTTCGGCATCGATGGTAAGTAAGGATTCACTTCCCTGCCCCTTCAATCGTGCTTTCTATCGATAATTGTCACGAATACCTGATACACGATGTTTCGAAGCGTTCTACATCGGCGGTAGGTAAAGATTCACTTCCCAGCCATGGCAATCGTTCTTTCCATCGATAATTGACACAAATACCAGATACACGATGTTTCGAAGCGTTCGGCATCGACGGTAAGTAAGGATTCACTTCCCTGCCCCTTCAATCGTTCTTTCTATCGATAATTGGCACGAATACCTGATAGACGATGTTTCGAAGCGTTCTACATCGGCGGTAGGTAAGGATTCACTTCCCAACCCTTGCAATCGTTCTTCCTATCGATAATTGGAACGAATACGTGATATTCGATGTTTCCCATCGTTCTACATCGGCGGTAGGTAAAGATTCACTTCCCAGCCATGGCAATCGTTCTTTCTATCGATAATTGGCACGAATTCGTGATATTCGATGTTTCCCATCGTTCTACATCGGCGGTAGGTAAAGATTCACTTCCCAGCCATGGCAATCGTTCTTTCTATCGATAATTGGCACGAATTCGTGATATTCGATGTTTCCCATTGTTCTACATCGGCGGTACGTAAGGATTTCCTTCCAAGCCCTCGCAATCGTTCTTTCCATCGATAATTGACACAAATACCAGATAGACGATGTTTCGAAGCGTTCGGCATCGATGGTAAGTAAGGATTCACTTCCCTGCCCCTTCAATCGTGCTTTCTATCGATAATTGTCACGAATACCTGATACACGATGTTTCGAAGCGTTCTACATCGGCGGTAGGTAAAGATTCACTTCCCAGCCATGGCAATCGTTCTTTCCATCGATAATTGACACAAATACCAGATACACGATGTTTCGAAGCGTTCGGCATCGACGGTAAGTAAGGATTCACTTCCCTGCCCCTTCAATCGTTCTTTCTATCGATAATTGGCACGAATACCTGATAGACGATGTTTCGAAGCGTTCTACATCGGCGGTAGGTAAGGATTCACTTCCCAACCCTTGCAATCGTTCTTCCTATCGATAATTGGAACGAATACGTGATATTCGATGTTTCCCATCGTTCTACATCGGCGGTAGGTAAAGATTCACTTCCCAGCCATGGCAATCGTTCTTTCTATCGATAATTGGCACGAATTCGTGATATTCGATGTTTCCCATTGTTCTACATCGGCGGTACGTAAGGATTCCCTTCCCAGCCCTCGCAATCGTTCTGTCCATCGATAATTGACACAAATACCAGATACACGATATTTCGAAGCGTTCGGCATCGACGGTAAGTAAGGATTCACTTCCCTGCCCCTTCAATCGTGCTTTCTATCGATAATTGTCACGAATACCTGATACACGATGTTTCGAAGCGTTCTACATCGGCGGTAGGTAAGGATTCACTTCCCATCCCTCGCAATCATTCTAACTATCGATAATTGACACAAATACCAGATACACGATGTTTCGAAGCGTTCGGCATTGACGGTAAGTAAGGATTCACTTCCCTGCCCCTTCAATCGTTCTTTCAATCGATAATTGGCACGAATACCTGATAGACGATGTTTCGAAGCGTTCTACATCGGCGGTAGGTAAGGATTCACTTCCCAACCCTCGAAATCGTTCTTTCTATCGATAATTGGAACGAATACGTGATATTCGATGTTTCCAAGCGTTCTGCATCGATGGAAATTAAGGATTCACTTCCCATCCCTCGCAATCGTTCTAACTATCGATAATTGCCACGAATATGTGATATTCGATGTTTCCCATCGTTCTACATCGGCGGTAGGTAAAGATTCACTTCCCAGCCATGGCAATCGTTCTTTCTATCGATAATTGGCACGAATTCGTGATATTCGATGTTTCCCATTGTTCTACATCGGCGGTACGTAAGGATTCCCTTCCCAGCCCTCGCAATCGTTCTGTCCATCGATAATTGACACAAATACCAGATACACGATGTTTCGAAGCGTTCGGCATCGACGGTAAGTAAGGATTCACTTCCCTGCCCCTTCAATCGTGCTTTCTATCGATAATTGTCACGATTACCTGATACACAATGTTTCGAAGCGTTCTACATCGGCGGTAGGTAAGGATTCACTTCCCATCCCTCGCAATCATTCTAACTATCGATAATTGCCACGAATATGTGATATTCAATCTTTCCCATCGTTCTACATCGGCGGTAGGTAAAGATTCACTTCCCAGCCATGGCAATCGTTCTAACTATCGATAATTGCCACGAATATGTGATATTCGATGATTCCCATTGTTCTACATCGGCGGTAGGTAAGGATTCACTTCCCATCCCTCGCAATCGTTCTAACTATCGATAATTGCCACGAATATGTGATATTCGATGATTCCCATTGTTCTACATCGGCGGTAGGTAAGGATTCACTTCCCAGCCCTCGCAATCGTTCTTTCTATCGATAATTGGAACGAATACGTGATCTTCGATGTTTCCAAGCGTTCTGCATCGATGGTAATTAAGGGAATCACTTCCCAGCACTCGCAATCGTTCTAACTATCGATAATTGCCACGAATATGTGATATTTGATGTTTCCCATCATTCTACATCGGCTGTAGGTAAGAATTCACTTCCCAGCCCTCGCAATCGTTCTAACTATCGATAATGGCCACGAATATGTGATATTCGATGTTTCCCATCGTTCTGCATCGATGGAAATTAAGGATTCACTTCCCATCCCTCGCAATCGTTCTAACTATCGATAATTGCCACGAATATGTGATATTCGATGTTTCCCATCGTTCTACATCGGCGGTAGGTAAAGATTCACTTCCCAGCCATGGCAATCGTTCTTTCTATCGATAATTGGCACGAATTCGTGATATTCGATGTTTCCCATTGTTCTACATCGGCGGTACGTAAGGATTCCCTTCCCAGCCCTCGCAATCGTTCTGTCCATCGATAATTGACACAAATACCAGATACACGATGTTTCGAAGCGTTCGGCATCGACGGTAAGTAAGGATTCACTTCCCTGCCCCTTCAATCGTGCTTTCTATCGATAATTGCCACGAATACCTGATACACGATGTTTCGAAGCGTTCTACATCGGCGGTAGGTAAAGATTCACTTCCCAGCCATGGCAATCGTTCTTTCCATCGATAATTGACACAAATACCAGATACACGATGTTTCGAAGCGTTCGGCATCGACGGTAAGTAAGGATTCACTTCCCTGCCCCTTCAATCGTTCTTTCTATCGATAATTGGCACGAATACCTGATAGACGATGTTTCGAAGCGTTCTACATCGGCGGTAGGTAAGGATTCACTTCCCAACCCTCGCAATCGTTCTTTCTATCGATAATTGGAACGAATACGTGATATTCGATGTTTCCAAGCGTTCTGCATCGATGGAAATTAAGGATTCACTTCCCATCCATCGCAATCGTTCTAACTATCGATAATTGCCACGAATATGTGATATTCGATGTTTCCCATCGTTCTACATCGGCGGTAGGTAAAGATTCACTTCCCAGCCATGGCAATCGTTCTTTCTATCGATAATTGGCACGAATTCGTGATATTCGATGTTTCCCATTGTTCTACATCGGCGGTACGTAAGGATTCCCTTCCCAGCCCTCGCAATCGTTCTGTCCATCGATAATTGACACAAATACCAGATACACGATGTTTCGAAGCGTTCGGCATCGACGGTAAGTAAGGATTCACTTCCCTGCCCCTTCAATCGTGCTTTCTATCGATAATTGTCACGAATACCTGATACACGATGTTTCGAAGCGTTCGGCACCGACGGTAAGTAAGGATTCACTTCCCTGCCCCTTCAATCGTGCTTTCTATCGATAATTGTCACGAATACCTGATACACGATGTTTCGAAGCGTTCTACATCGGCGGTAGGTAAAGATTCACTTCCCAGCCATGGCAATCGTTCTTTCCATCGATAATTGACACAAATACCAGATACACGATGTTTCGAAGCGTTCGGCATCGACGGTAAGTAAGGATTCACTTCCCTGCCCCTTCAATCGTTCTTTCTATCGATAATTGGAAAGAATACGTGATATTCGATGTTTCCAAGCGTTCTGCATCGATGGTAATTAAGGGAATCACTTCCCAGCACTCGCAATCGTTCTAACTATCGATAATTGCCACGAATATGTGATATTTGATGTTTCCCATCATTCTACATCGGCTGTAGGTAAGGATTCACTTCCCAGCCCTCGCAATCGTTCTAACTATCGATAATTGCCACGAATATGTGATATTCGATGTTTCCCATCGTTCTACATCGGCGGTAGGTAAAGATTCACTTCCCAGCCATGGCAAACGTTCTTTCTATCGATAATTGGCACGAATTCGTGATATTCGATGTTTCCCATTGTTCTACATCGGCGGTACGTAAGGATTCCCATCCCAGCCCTCGCAATCGGTCTGTCCATCGATAATTGACACAAATACCAGATACACGATGTTTCGAAGCGTTCGGCATCGACGGTAAGTAAGGATTCACTTCCCTGCCCCTTCAATCGTGCTTTCTATCGATAATTGTCACGAATACCTGATACACGATGTTTCGAAGCGTTCTACATCGGCGGTAGGTAAGGATTCACTTCCCATCCCTCGCAATCATTCTAACTATCGATAATTGCCACGAATATGTGATATTCAATGTTTCCCATCGTTCTACATCGGCGGTAGGTAAAGATTCACTTCCCAGCCATGGCAATCGTTCTAACTATCGATAATTGCCACGAATATGTGATATTCGATGATTCCCATTGTTCTACATCGGCGGTAGGTAAGGATTCACTTCCCAGCCCTCGCAATCGTTCTTTCTATCGATAATTGGAACGAATACGTGATATTCGATGTTTCCAAGCGTTCTGCATCGATGGTAATTAAGGGAATCACTTCCCAGCACTCGCAATCGTTCTAACTATCGATAATTGCCACGAATATGTGATATTTGATGTTTCCCATCATTCTACATCGGCTGTAGGTAAGATTCACTTCCCAGCCCTCGCAATCGTTCTAACTATCGATAATGGCCACGAATATGTGATATTCGATGTTTCCCATCGTTCTGCATCGATGGAAATTAAGGATTCACTTCCCATCCCTCGCAATCGTTCTGTCCATCGATAATTGACACAAATACCAGATACACGATGTTTCGAAGCGTTCGGCATCGACGGTAAGTAAGGATTCACTTCCCTGCCCCTTCAATCGTGCTTTCTTTCGATAATTGTCACGAATACCTGATACACGATGTTTCGAAGCGTTCTACATCGGCGGTAGGTAAGGATTCACTTCCCATCCCTCGCAATCATTCTAACTATCGATAATTGCCATGAATATGTGATATTTGATGTTTCCCATCATTCTACATCGGCTGTAGGAAAGATTCACTTCCCAGCCCTCGCAATCGTTCTAACTATCGATAATTGCCACGAATATGTGATATTCGATGTTTCCCATCGTTCTACATCGGCGGTAGGTAAAGATTCACTTCCCAGCCATGGCAATCGTTCTGTCTATCGATAATTGGCACGAATTCGTGATATTCGATGTTTCCCATTGTTCTACATCGGCGGTACGTAAGGATTCCCTTCCCAGCCCTCGCAATCGTTCTGTCCATCGATAATTGACACAAATACCAGATACACGATGTTTCGAAGCGTACGGCATCGACGGTAAGTAAGGATTCACTTCCCTGCCCCTTCAATCGTGCTTTCTATCGATAATTGCCACGAATACCTGATACACGGTGTTTCGAAGCGTTCTACATCGGCGGTAGGTAAAGATTCACTTCCCAGCCATGGCAATCGTTCTTTCCATCGATAATTGACACAAATACCAGATACACGATGTTTCGAAGCGTTCGGCATCGACGGTAAGTAAGGATTCACTTCCCTGCCCCTTCAATCGTGCTTTCTATCGATAATTGTCACGAATACCTGATACACGATGTTTCGAAGCGTTCTACATCGGCGGTAGGTAAGGATTCACTTCCCATCCCTCGCAATCATTCTAACTATCGATAATTGCCACGAATATGTGATATTCAATGTTTCCCATCGTTCTACATCGGCGGTAGGTAAAGATTCACTTCCCAGCCATGGCAATCGTTCTAACTATCGATAATTGCCACGAATATGTGATATTCGATGATTCCCATTGTTCTACATCGGCGGTAGGTAAGGATTCACTTCCCAGCCCTCGCAATCGTTCTTTCTATCGATAATTGGAACGAATACGTGATATTCGATGTTTCCAAGCGTTCTGCATCGATGGTAATTAAGGGAATCACTTCCCAGCACTCGCAATCGTTCTAACTATCGATAATTGCCACGAATATGTGATATTTGATGTTTCCCATCATTCTACATCGGCTGTAGGTAAGGATTCACTTCCCAGCCCTCGCAATCGTTCTAACTATCGATAATGGCCACGAATATGTGATATTCGATGTTTCCCATCGTTCTGCATCGATGGAAATTAAGGATTCACTTCCCATCCCTCGCAATCGTTCTAACTATCGATAATTGCCACGAATATGTGATATTCGATGTTTCCCATCGTTCTACATCGGCGGTAGGTAAAGATTCACTTCCCAGCCATGGCAATCGTTCTGTCTATCGATAATTGGCACGAATTCGTGATATTCGATGTTTCCCATTGTTCTACATCGGCGGTACGTAAGGATTCCCTTCCCAGCCCTCGCAATCGTTCTGTCCATCGATAATTGACACAAATACCAGATACACGATGTTTCGAAGCGTTCGGCATCGACGGTAAGTAAGGATTCACTTCCCTGCCCCTTCAATCGTGCTTTCTATCGATAATTGCCACGAATACCTGATACACGATGTTTCGAAGCGTTCTACATCGGCGGTAGGTAAAGATTCACTTCCCAGCCATGGCAATCGTTCTTTCCATCGATAATTGACACAAATACCAGATACACGATGTTTCGAAGCGTTCGGCATCGACGGTAAGTAAGGATTCACTTCCCTGCCCCTTCAATCGTTCTTTCTATCGATAATTGGCACGAATACCTGATAGACGATGTTTCGAAGCGTTCTACATCGGCGGTAGGTAAGGATTCACTTCCCAACCCTCGCAATCGTTCTTTCTATCGATAATTGGAACGAATACGTGATATTCGATGTTTCCAAGCGTTCTGCATCGATGGAAATTAAGGATTCACTTCCCAGCCCTCGCAATCGTTCTGTCCATCGATAATTGCCACGAATATGTGATATTTGATGTTTCCCATCATTCTACATCGGCTGTAGGTAAGGATTCACTTCCCAGCCCTCGCAATCGTTCTAACTATCGATAATGGCCACGAATATGTGATATTCGATGTTTCCCATCGTTCTGCATCGATGGAAATTAAGGATTCACTTCCCATCCCTCGCAATCGTTCTAACTATCGATAATTGCCACGAATATGTGATATTCGATGTTTCCCATCGTTCTACATCGGCGGTAGGTAAAGATTCACTTCCCAGCCATGGCAATCGTTCTGTCTATCGATAATTGGCACGAATTCGTGATATTCGATGTTTCCCATTGTTCTACATCGGCGGTACGTAAGGATTCCCTTCCCAGCCTTCGCAATCGTTCTGTCCATCGATAATTGACACAAATACCAGATACACGATGTTTCGAAGCGTTCGGCATCGACGGTAAGTAAGGATTCACTTCCCTGCCCCTTCAATCGTGCTTTCTATCGATAATTGCCACGAATACCTGATACACGATGTTTCGAAGCGTTCTACATCGGCGGTAGGTATAGATTCACTTCCCAGCCATGGCAATCGTTCTTTCCATCGATAATTGACACAAATACCAGATACACGATGTTTCGAAGCGTTCGGCATCGACGGTAAGTAAGGATTCACTTCCCTGCCCCTTCAATCGTTCTTTCTATCGATAATTGGCACGAATACCTGATAGACGATGTTTCGAAGCGTTCTACATCGGCGGTAGGTAAGGATTCACTTCCCAACCCTCGCAATCGTTCTTTCTATCGATAATTGGAACGAATACGTGATATTCGATGTTTCCAAGCGTTCTGCATCGATGGAAATTAAGGATTCACTTCCCAGCCCTCGCAATCGTTCTGTCCATCGATAATTGACACAAATACCAGATACACGATGTTTCGAAGCGTTCGGCATCGACGGTAAGTAAGGATTCACTTCCCTGCCCCTTCAATCGTGCTTTCTATCGATAATTGTCACGAATACCTGATACACGATGTTTCGAAGCGTTCGGCATCGACGGTAAGTAAGGATTCACTTCCCTGCCCCTTCAATCGTGCTTTCTATCGATAATTGTCACGAATACCTGATACACGATGTTTCGAAGCGTTCTACATCGGCGGTAGGTAAAGATTCACTTCCCAGCCATGGCAATCGTTCTTTCCATCGATAATTGACACAAATACCAGATACACGATGTTTCGAAGCGTTCGGCATCGACGGTAAGTAAGGATTCACTTCCCTGCCCCTTCAATCGTGCTTTCTATCGATAATTGTCACGAATACCTGATACACGATGTTTCGAAGCGTTCTACATCGGCGGTAGGTAAGGATTCACTTCCCAACCCTCGCAATCGTTCTTTCTATCGATAATTGGAACGAATACGTGATATTCGATGTTTCCAAGCGTTCTGCATCGATGGAAATTAAGGATTCACTTCCCAGCCCTCGCAATCGTTCTGTCCATCGATAATTGACACAAATACCAGATACACGATGTTTCGAAGCGTTCGGCATCGACGGTAAGTAAGGATTCACTTCCCTGCCCCTTCAATCGTTCTTTCCATCGATAATTGACACAAATACCAGATACACGATGTTTCGAAGCGTTCGGCATCGACGGTAAGTAAGGATTCACTTCCCTGCCCCTTCAATCGTGCTTTCTATCGATAATTGTCACGAATACCTGATACACGATGTTTCGAAGCGTTCTACATCGGCGGTAGGTAAAGATTCACTTCCCAGCCATGGCAATCGTTCTTTCCATCGATAATTGACACAAATACCAGATACACGATGTTTCGAAGCGTTCGGCATCGACGGTAAGTAAGGATTCACTTCCCTGCCCCTTCAATCGTTCTTTCTATCGATAATTGGCACGAATACCTGATAGACGATGTTTCGAAGCGTTCTACATCGGCGGTAGGTAAGGATTCACTTCCCAGCCATGGCAATCGTTCTTTCTATCGATAATTGGCACGAATTCGTGATATTCGATGTTTCCCATTGTTCTACATCGGCGGTACGTAAGGATTCCCTTCCCAGCCCTCGCAATCGTTCTTTCCATCGATAATTGACACAAATACCAGATACACGATGTTTCGAAGCGTTCGGCATCGACGGTAAGTAAGGATTCACTTCCCTGCCCCTTCAATCGTGCTTTCTATCGATAATTGTCACGAATACCTGATACACGATGTTTCGAAGCGTTCTACATCGGCGGTAGGTAAAGATTCACTTCCCAGCCATGGCAATCGTTCTTTCCATCGATAATTGACACAAATACCAGATACACGATGTTTCGAAGCGTTCGGCATCGACGGTAAGTAAGGATTCACTTCCCTGCCCCTTCAATCGTTCTTTCCATCGATAATTGACACAAATACCAGATACACGATGTTTCGAAGCGTTCGGCATCGACGGTAAGTAAGGATTCACTTCCCTGCCCCTTCAATCGTGCTTTCTATCGATAATTGTCACGAATACCTGATACACGATGTTTCGAAGCGTTCTACATCGGCGGTAGGTAAAGATTCACTTCCCAGCCATGGCAATCGTTCTTTCCATCGATAATTGACACAAATACCAGATACACGATGTTTCGAAGCGTTCGGCATCGACGGTAAGTAAGGATTCACTTCCCTGCCCCTTCAATCGTGCTTTCTATCGATAATTGTCACGAATACCTGATACACGATGTTTCGAAGCGTTCTACATCGGCGGTAGGTAAAGATTCACTTCCCAGCCATGGCAATCGTTCTTTCCATCGATAATTGACACAAATACCAGATACACGATGTTTCGAAGCGTTCGGCATCGACGGTAAGTAAGGATTCACTTCCCTGCCCCTTCAATCGTGCTTTCTATCGATAATTGTCACGAATACCTGATACACGATGTTTCGAAGCGTTCTACATCGGCGGTAGGTAAGGATTCACTTCCCAACCCTCGCAATCGTTCTTTCTATCGATAATTGGAACGAATACGTGATATTCGATGTTTCCAAGCGTTCTGCATCGATGGAAATTAAGGATTCACTTCCCAGCCCTCGCAATCGTTCTGTCCATCGATAATTGACACAAATACCAGATACACGATGTTTCGAAGCGTTCGGCATCGACGGTAAGTAAGGATTCACTTCCCTGCCCCTTCAATCGTGCTTTCTATCGATAATTGTCACGAATACCTGATACACGATGTTTCGAAGCGTTCGGCATCGACGGTAAGTAAGGATTCACTTCCCTGCCCCTTCAATCGTGCTTTCTATCGATAATTGCCACGAATACCTGATACACGGTGTTTCGAAGCGTTCTACATCGGCGGTAGGTAAAGATTCACTTCCCAGCCATGGCAATCGTTCTTTCCATCGATAATTGACACAAATACCAGATACACGATGTTTCGAAGCGTTCGGCATCGACGGTAAGTAAGGATTCACTTCCCTGCCCCTTCAATCGTTCTTTCCATCGATAATTGACACAAATACCAGATACACGATGTTTCGAAGCGTTCGGCATCGACGGTAAGTAAGGATTCACTTCCCTGCCCCTTCAATCGTGCTTTCTATCGATAATTGCCACGAATACCTGATACACGGTGTTTCGAAGCGTTCTACATCGGCGGTAGGTAAAGATTCACTTCCCAGCCATGGCAATCGTTCTTTCCATCGATAATTGACACAAATACCAGATACACGATGTTTCGAAGCGTTCGGCATCGACGGTAAGTAAGGATTCACTTCCCTGCCCCTTCAATCGTGCTTTCTATCGATAATTGTCACGAATACCTGATACACGATGTTTCGAAGCGTTCTACATCGGCGGTAGGTAAGGATTCACTTCCCATCCCTCGCAATCATTCTAACTATCGATAATTGCCACGAATATGTGATATTCAATGTTTCCCATCGTTCTACATCGGCGGTAGGTAAAGATTCACTTCCCAGCCATGGCAATCGTTCTAACTATCGATAATTGCCACGAATATGTGATATTCGATGATTCCCATTGTTCTACATCGGCGGTAGGTAAGGATTCACTTCCCAGCCCTCGCAATCGTTCTTTCTATCGATAATTGGAACGAATACGTGATATTCGATGTTTCCAAGCGTTCTGCATCGATGGTAATTAAGGGAATCACTTCCCAGCACTCGCAATCGTTCTAACTATCGATAATTGCCACGAATATGTGATATTTGATGTTTCCCATCATTCTACATCGGCTGTAGGTAAGGATTCACTTCCCAGCCCTCGCAATCGTTCTAACTATCGATAATGGCCACGAATATGTGATATTCGATGTTTCCCATCGTTCTGCATCGATGGAAATTAAGGATTCACTTCCCATCCCTCGCAATCGTTCTAACTATCGATAATTGCCACGAATATGTGATATTCGATGTTTCCCATCGTTCTACATCGGCGGTAGGTAAAGATTCACTTCCCAGCCATGGCAATCGTTCTGTCTATCGATAATTGGCACGAATTCGTGATATTCGATGTTTCCCATTGTTCTACATCGGCGGTACGTAAGGATTCCCTTCCCAGCCCTCGCAATCGTTCTGTCCATCGATAATTGACACAAATACCAGATACACGATGTTTCGAAGCGTTCGGCATCGACGGTAAGTAAGGATTCACTTCCCTGCCCCTTCAATCGTGCTTTCTATCGATAATTGCCACGAATACCTGATACACGATGTTTCGAAGCGTTCTACATCGGCGGTAGGTAAAGATTCACTTCCCAGCCATGGCAATCGTTCTTTCCATCGATAATTGACACAAATACCAGATACACGATGTTTCGAAGCGTTCGGCATCGAGTGTAAGTAAGGATTCACTTCCCTGCCCCTTCAATCGTTCTTTCTATCGATAATTGGCACGAATACCTGATAGACGATGTTTCGAAGCGTTCTACATCGGCGGTAGGTAAGGATTCACTTCCCAACCCTCGCAATCGTTCTTTCTATCGATAATTGGAACGAATACGTGATATTCGATGTTTCCAAGCGTTCTGCATCGATGGAAATTAAGGATTCACTTCCCAGCCCTCGCAATCGTTCTGTCCATCGATAATTGCCACGAATATGTGATATTTGATGTTTCCCATCATTCTACATCGGCTGTAGGTAAGGATTCACTTCCCAGCCCTCGCAATCGTTCTAACTATCGATAATGGCCACGAATATGTGATATTCGATGTTTCCCATCGTTCTGCATCGATGGAAATTAAGGATTCACTTCCCATCCCTCGCAATCGTTCTAACTATCGATAATTGCCACGAATATGTGATATTCGATGTTTCCCATCGTTCTACATCGGCGGTAGGTAAAGATTCACTTCCCAGCCATGGCAATCGTTCTGTCTATCGATAATTGGCACGAATTCGTGATATTCGATGTTTCCCATTGTTCTACATCGGCGGTACGTAAGGATTCCCTTCCCAGCCTTCGCAATCGTTCTGTCCATCGATAATTGACACAAATACCAGATACACGATGTTTCGAAGCGTTCGGCATCGACGGTAAGTAAGGATTCACTTCCCTGCCCCTTCAATCGTGCTTTCTATCGATAATTGCCACGAATACCTGATACACGATGTTTCGAAGCGTTCTACATCGGCGGTAGGTATAGATTCACTTCCCAGCCATGGCAATCGTTCTTTCCATCGATAATTGACACAAATACCAGATACACGATGTTTCGAAGCGTTCGGCATCGACGGTAAGTAAGGATTCACTTCCCTGCCCCTTCAATCGTTCTTTCTATCGATAATTGGCACGAATACCTGATAGACGATGTTTCGAAGCGTTCTACATCGGCGGTAGGTAAGGATTCACTTCCCAACCCTCGCAATCGTTCTTTCTATCGATAATTGGAACGAATACGTGATATTCGATGTTTCCAAGCGTTCTGCATCGATGGAAATTAAGGATTCACTTCCCAGCCCTCGCAATCGTTCTGTCCATCGATAATTGACACAAATACCAGATACACGATGTTTCGAAGCGTTCGGCATCGACGGTAAGTAAGGATTCACTTCCCTGCCCCTTCAATCGTGCTTTCTATCGATAATTGTCACGAATACCTGATACACGATGTTTCGAAGCGTTCGGCATCGACGGTAAGTAAGGATTCACTTCCCTGCCCCTTCAATCGTGCTTTCTATCGATAATTGTCACGAATACCTGATACACGATGTTTCGAAGCGTTCTACATCGGCGGTAGGTAAAGATTCACTTCCCAGCCATGGCAATCGTTCTTTCCATCGATAATTGACACAAATACCAGATACACGATGTTTCGAAGCGTTCGGCATCGACGGTAAGTAAGGATTCACTTCCCTGCCCCTTCAATCGTGCTTTCTATCGATAATTGTCACGAATACCTGATACACGATGTTTCGAAGCGTTCTACATCGGCGGTAGGTAAGGATTCACTTCCCAACCCTCGCAATCGTTCTTTCTATCGATAATTGGAACGAATACGTGATATTCGATGTTTCCAAGCGTTCTGCATCGATGGAAATTAAGGATTCACTTCCCAGCCCTCGCAATCGTTCTGTCCATCGATAATTGACACAAATACCAGATACACGATGTTTCGAAGCGTTCGGCATCGACGGTAAGTAAGGATTCACTTCCCTGCCCCTTCAATCGTTCTTTCCATCGATAATTGACACAAATACCAGATACACGATGTTTCGAAGCGTTCGGCATCGACGGTAAGTAAGGATTCACTTCCCTGCCCCTTCAATCGTGCTTTCTATCGATAATTGTCACGAATACCTGATACACGATGTTTCGAAGCGTTCTACATCGGCGGTAGGTAAAGATTCACTTCCCAGCCATGGCAATCGTTCTTTCCATCGATAATTGACACAAATACCAGATACACGATGTTTCGAAGCGTTCGGCATCGACGGTAAGTAAGGATTCACTTCCCTGCCCCTTCAATCGTTCTTTCTATCGATAATTGGCACGAATACCTGATAGACGATGTTTCGAAGCGTTCTACATCGGCGGTAGGTAAGGATTCACTTCCCAGCCATGGCAATCGTTCTTTCTATCGATAATTGGCACGAATTCGTGATATTCGATGTTTCCCATTGTTCTACATCGGCGGTACGTAAGGATTCCCTTCCCAGCCCTCGCAATCGTTCTTTCCATCGATAATTGACACAAATACCAGATACACGATGTTTCGAAGCGTTCGGCATCGACGGTAAGTAAGGATTCACTTCCCTGCCCCTTCAATCGTGCTTTCTATCGATAATTGTCACGAATACCTGATACACGATGTTTCGAAGCGTTCTACATCGGCGGTAGGTAAAGATTCACTTCCCAGCCATGGCAATCGTTCTTTCCATCGATAATTGACACAAATACCAGATACACGATGTTTCGAAGCGTTCGGCATCGACGGTAAGTAAGGATTCACTTCCCTGCCCCTTCAATCGTTCTTTCCATCGATAATTGACACAAATACCAGATACACGATGTTTCGAAGCGTTCGGCATCGACGGTAAGTAAGGATTCACTTCCCTGCCCCTTCAATCGTGCTTTCTATCGATAATTGTCACGAATACCTGATACACGATGTTTCGAAGCGTTCTACATCGGCGGTAGGTAAAGATTCACTTCCCAGCCATGGCAATCGTTCTTTCCATCGATAATTGACACAAATACCAGATACACGATGTTTCGAAGCGTTCGGCATCGACGGTAAGTAAGGATTCACTTCCCTGCCCCTTCAATCGTGCTTTCTATCGATAATTGTCACGAATACCTGATACACGATGTTTCGAAGCGTTCTACATCGGCGGTAGGTAAAGATTCACTTCCCAGCCATGGCAATCGTTCTTTCCATCGATAATTGACACAAATACCAGATACACGATGTTTCGAAGCGTTCGGCATCGACGGTAAGTAAGGATTCACTTCCCTGCCCCTTCAATCGTGCTTTCTATCGATAATTGTCACGAATACCTGATACACGATGTTTCGAAGCGTTCTACATCGGCGGTAGGTAAGGATTCACTTCCCAACCCTCGCAATCGTTCTTTCTATCGATAATTGGAACGAATACGTGATATTCGATGTTTCCAAGCGTTCTGCATCGATGGAAATTAAGGATTCACTTCCCAGCCCTCGCAATCGTTCTGTCCATCGATAATTGACACAAATACCAGATACACGATGTTTCGAAGCGTTCGGCATCGACGGTAAGTAAGGATTCACTTCCCTGCCCCTTCAATCGTGCTTTCTATCGATAATTGTCACGAATACCTGATACACGATGTTTCGAAGCGTTCGGCATCGACGGTAAGTAAGGATTCACTTCCCTGCCCCTTCAATCGTGCTTTCTATCGATAATTGTCACGAATACCTGATACACGATGTTTCGAAGCGTTCTACATCGGCGGTAGGTAAAGATTCACTTCCCAGCCATGGCAATCGTTCTGTCCATCGATAATTGACACAAATACCAGATACACGATGTTTCGAAGCGTTCGGCATCGACGGTAAGTAAGGATTCACTTCCCTGCCCCTTCAATCGTGCTTTCTATCGATAATTGGAACGAATACGTGATATTCGATGTTTCCAAGCGTTCTGCATCGATGGAAATTAAGGATTCACTTCCCATCCCTCGCAATCGTTCTAACTATCGATAATTGCCACGAATATGTGATATTCAATGTTTCCCATCGTTCTACATCGGCGGTAGGTAAAGATTCACTTCCCAGCCATGGCAATCGTTCTAACTATCGATAATTGCCACGAATATGTGATATTCGATGATTCCCATTGTTCTACATCGGCGGTAGGTAAGGATTCACTTCCCAGCCCTCGCAATCGTTCTTTCTATCGATAATTGGAACGAATACGTGATATTCGATGTTTCCCATCATTCTACATCGGCTGTAGGTAAGGATTCACTTCCCAGCCCTCGCAATCGTTCTAACTATCGATAATGGCCACGAATATGTGATATTCGATGTTTCCCATCGTTCTACATCGGCGGTAGGTAAGGATTCACTTCCCATCCCTCGCAATCGTTCTAACTATCGATAATTGCCACGAATATGTGATATTCGATGTTTCCCATCGTTCTACATCGGCGGTAGGTAAAGATTCACTTCCCAGCCATGGCAATCGTTCTTTCTATCGATAATTGGCACGAATTCGTGATATTCGATGTTTCCCATTGTTCTACATCGGCGGTACGTAAGGATTCCCTTCCCAGCCCTCGCAATCGTTCTTTCCATCGATAATTGACACATATACCAGATACACGATGTTTCGAAGCGTTCGGCATCGACGGTAAGTAAGGATTCACTTCCCTGCCCCTTCAATCGTTCTTTCTATCGATAATTGGCACGAATACCTGATAGACGATGTTTCGAAGCGTTCTACATCGGCGGTAGGTAAGGATTCACTTCCCAGCCATGGCAATCGTTCTTTCTATCGATAATTGGCACGAATTCGTGATATTCGATGTTTCCCATTGTTCTACATCGGCGGTACGTAAGGATTCCCTTCCCAGCCCTCGCAATCGTTCTTTCCATCGATAATTGACACAAATATGTGATATTCGATGTTTCCAAGCGTTCTGCATCGATGGAAATTAAGGATTCACTTCCCATCCCTCGCAATCGTTCTAACTATCGATAATTGCCACGAATATGTGATATTCGATGTTTCCCATCGTTCTACATCGGCGGTAGGTAAAGATTCACTTCCCAGCCATGGCAATCGTTCTTTCTATCGATAATTGGCACGAATTCGTGATATTCGATGTTTCCCATTGTTCTACATCGGCGGTACGTAAGAATTCCCTTCCCAGCCCTCGCAATCGTTCTGTCCATCGATAATTGACACAAATACCAGATACACGATGTTTCGAAGCGTTCGGCATCGACGGTAAGTAAGGATTCACTACCCTGCCCCTTCAATCGTGCTTTCTATCGATAATTGTCACGAATACCTGATACACGATGTTTCGAAGCGTTCTATATCGGCGGTAGGTAAGGATTCACTTCCCATCCCTCGCAATCATTCTAACTATCGATAATTGCCACGAATATGTGATATTCAATGTTTCCCATCGTTCTACATCGGCGGTAGGTAAAGATTCACTTCCCAGCCATGGCAATCGTTCTAACTATCGATAATTGCCACGAATATGTGATATTCGATGATTCCCATTGTTCTACATCGGCGGTAGGTAAGGATTCACTTCCCAGCCCTCGCAATCGTTCTTTCTATCGATAATTGGAACGAATACGTGATATTCGATGTTTCCAAGCGTTCTGCATCGATGGTAATTAAGGGAATCACTTCCCAGCACTCGCAATCGTTCTAACTATCGATAATTGCCACGAATATGTGATATTTGATGTTTCCCATCATTCTACATCGGCTGTAGGTAAGGATTCACTTCCCAGCCCTCGCAATCGTTCTAACTATCGATAATGGCCACGAATATGTGATATTCGATGTTTCCAAGCGTTCTGCATCGATGGAAATTAAGGATTCACTTCCCATCCCTCGCAATCGTTCTAACTATCGATAATTGCCACGAATATGTGATATTCGATGTTTCCCATCATTCTACATCGGCTGTAGGTAAGGATTCACTTCCCAGCCCTCGCAATCGTTCTAACTATCGATAATGGCCACGAATATGTGATATTTGATGTTTCCCATCATTCTACATCGGCTGTAGGTAAGGATTCACTTCCCAGCCCTCGCAATCGTTCTAACTATCGATAATGGCCACGAATATGTGATATTCGATGTTTCCCATCGTTCTGCATCGATGGAAATTAAGGATTCACTTCCCATCCCTCGCAATCGTTCTAACTATCGATAATTGCCACGAATATGTGATATTCGATGTTTCCCATCGTTCTACATCGGCGGTAGGTAAAGATTCACTTCCCAGCCCTCGCAATCGTTCTAACTATCGATAATGGCCACGAATATGTGATATTCGATGTTTCCCATCGTTCTGCATCGATGGAAATTAAGGATTCACTTCCCATCCCTCGCAATCGTTCTAACTATCGATAATTGCCACGAATATGTGATATTCGATGTTTCCCATCGTTCTACATCGGCGGTAGGTAAAGATTCACTTCCCAGCCATGGCAATCGTTCTGTCTATCGATAATTGGCACGAATTCGTGATATTCGATGTTTCCCATTGTTCTACATCGGCGGTACGTAAGGATTCCCTTCCCAGCCCTCGCAATCGTTCTGTCCATCGATAATTGACACAAATACCAGATACACGATGTTTCGAAGCGTTCGGCATCGACGGTAAGTAAGGATTCACTTCCCTGCCCCTTCAATCGTGCTTTCTATCGATAATTGCCACGAATACCTGATACACGATGTTTCGAAGCGTTCTACATCGGCGGTAGGTAAAGATTCACTTCCCAGCCATGGCAATCGTTCTTTCCATCGATAATTGACACAAATACCAGATACACGATGTTTCGAAGCGTTCGGCATCGACGGTAAGTAAGGATTCACTTCCCTGCCCCTTCAATCGTTCTTTCTCTCGATAATTGGCACGAATACCTGATAGACGATGTTTCGAAGCGTTCTACATCGGCGGTAGGTAAGGATTCACTTCCCAACCCTCGCAATCGTTCTTTCTATCGATAATTGGAACGAATACGTGATATTCGATGTTTCCAAGCGTTCTGCATCGATGGAAATTAAGGATTCACTTCCCAGCCCTCGCAATCGTTCTGTCCATCGATAATTGACACAAATACCAGATACACGATGTTTCGAAGCGTTCGGCATCGACGGTAAGTAAGGATTCACTTCCTTGCCCCTTCAATCGTGCTTTCTATCGATAATTGTCACGAATACCTGATACACGATGTTTCGAAGCGTTCGGCATCGACGGTAAGTAAGGATTCACTTCCCTGCCCCTTCAATCGTGCTTTCTATCGATAATTGTCACGAATACCTGATACACGATGTTTCGAAGCGTTCTACATCGGCGGTAGGTAAAGATTCACTTCCCAGCCCTGGCAATCGTTCTTTCCATCGATAATTGACACAAATACCAGATACACGATGTTTCGAAGCGTTCGGCATCGACGGTAAGTAAGGATTCACTTCCCTGCCCCTTCAATCGTGCTTTCTATCGATAATTGTCACGAATACCTGATACACGATGTTTCGAAGCGTTCTACATCGGCAGTAGGTAAGGATTCACTTCCCATCCCTCGCAATCATTCTAACTATCGATAATTGCCACGAATATGTGATATTCAATGTTTCCCATCGTTCTACATCGGCGGTAGGTAAAGATTCACTTCCCAGCCATGGCAATCGTTCTAACTATCGATGATTGCCACGAATATGTGATATTCGATGATTCCCATTGTTCTACATCGGCGGTAGGTAAGGATTCACTTCCCAGCCCTCGCAATCGTTCTTTCTATCGATAATTGGAACGAATACGTGATATTCGATGTTTCCAAGCGTTCTGCATCGATGGTAATTAAGGGAATCACTTCCCAGCACTCGCAATCGTTCTAACTATCGATAATTGCCGCGAATATGTGATATTTGATGTTTCCCATCATTCTACATCGGCTGTAGGTAAGGATTCACTTCCCAGCCCTCGCAATCGTTCTAACTATCGATAATGGCCACGAATATGTGATATTCGATGTTTCCCATCGTTCTGCATCGATGGAAATTAAGGATTCACTTCCCATCCCTCGCAATCGTTCTAACTATCGATAATTGCCACGAATATGTGATATTCGATGTTTCCCATCGTTCTACATCGGCGGTAGGTAAAGATTCACTTCCCAGCCATGGCAATCGTTCTGTCTATCGATAATTGGCACGAATTCGTGATATTCGATGTTTCCCATTGTTCTACATCGGCGGTACGTAAGGATTCCCTTCCCAGCCCTCGCAATCGTTCTGTCCATCGATAATTGACACAAATACCAGATACACGATGTTTCGAAGCGTTCGGCATCGACGGTAAGTAAGGATTCACTTCCCTGCCCCTTCAATCGTGCTTTCTATCGATAATTGCCACGAATACCTGATACACGATGTTTCGAAGCGTTCTACATCGGCGGTAGGTAAAGATTCACTTCCCAGCCATGGCAATCGTTCTTTCCATCGATAATTGACACAAATACCAGATACACGATGTTTCGAAGCGTTCGGCATCGACGGTAAGTAAGGATTCACTTCCCTGCCCCTTCAATCGTTCTTTCTATCGATAATTGGCACGAATACCTGATAGACGATGTTTTGAAGCGTTCTACATCGGCGGTAGGTAAGGATTCACTTCCCAACCCTCGCAATCGTTCTTTCTATCGATAATTGGAACGAATACGTGATATTCGATGTTTCCAAGCGTTCTGCATCGATGGAAATTAAGGATTCACTTCCCAGCCCTCGCAATCGTTCTGTCCATCGATAATTGACACAAATACCAGATACACGATGTTTCGAAGCGTTCGGCATCGACGGTAAGTAAGGATTCACTTCCCTGCCCCTTCAATCGTGCTTTCTATCGATAATTGTCACGAATACCTGATACACGATGTTTCGAAGCGTTCGGCATCGACGGTAAGTAAGGATTCACTTCCCTGCCCCTTCAATCGTGCTTTCTATCGATAATTGTCACGAATACCTGATACACGATGTTTCGAAGCGTTCTACATCGGCGGTAGGTAAAGATTCACTTCCCAGCCATGGCAATCGTTCTTTCCATCGATAATTGACACAAATACCAGATACACGATGTTTCGAAGCGTTCGGCATCGACGGTAAGTAAGGATTCACTTCCCTGCCCCTTCAATCGTGCTTTCTATCGATAATTGTCACGAATACCTGATACACGATGTTTCGAAGCGTTCTACATCGGCGGTAGGTAAGGATTCACTTCCCATCCCTCGCAATCATTCTAACTATCGATAATTGCCACGAATATGTGATATTCAATGTTTCCCATCGTTCTACATCGGCGGTAGGTAAAGATTCACTTCCCAGCCATGGCAATCGTTCTAACTATCGATAATTGCCACGAATATGTGATATTCGATGATTCCCATTGTTCTACATCGGCGGTAGGTAAGGATTCACTTCCCAGCCCTCGCAATCGTTCTTTCTATCGATAATTGGAACGAATACGTGATATTCGATGTTTCCAAGCGTTCTGCATCGATGGTAATTAAGGGAATCACTTCCCAGCACTCGCAATCGTTCTAACTATCGATAATTGCCGCGAATATGTGATATTTGATGTTTCCCATCATTCTACATCGGCTGTAGGTAAGGATTCACTTCCCAGCCCTCGCAATCGTTCTAACTATCGATAATGGCCACGAATATGTGATATTCGATGTTTCCCATCGTTCTACATCGGCGGTAGGTAAGGATTCACTTCCCATCCCTCGCAATCGTTCTAACTATCGATAATTGCCACGAATATGTGATATTCGATGTTTCCCATCGTTCTACATCGGCGGTAGGTAAAGATTCACTTCCCAGCCATAGCAATCGTTCTTTCTATCGATAATTGGCACGAATTCGTGATATTCGATGTTTCCCATTGTTCTACATCGGCGGTACGTAAGGATTCCCTTCCCTGCCCTCGCAATCGTTCTTTCCATCGATAATTGACACATATACCAGATACACGATGTTTCGAAGCGTTCGGCATCGACGGTAAGTAAGGATTCACTTCCCTGCCCCTTCAATCGTGCTTTCTATCGATAATTGTCACGAATACCTGATACACGATGTTTCGAAGCGTTCTACATCGGCGGTAGGTAAAGATTCACTTCCCAGCCATGGCAATCGTTCTTTCCATCGATAATTGGCACAAATACCAGATACACGATGTTTCGAAGCGTTCGGCATCGACGGTAAGTAAGGATTCACTTCCCTGCCCCTTCAATCGTTCTTTCTATCGATAATTGGCACGAATACCTGATAGACGATGTTTCGAAGCGTTCTACATCGGCGGTAGGTAAGGATTCACTTCCCAGCCATGGCAATCGTTCTTTCTATCGATAATTGGCACGAATTCGTGATATTCGATGTGTGACGTGCCGACCTGCTCCCACAGTTCGGATCACATTTTTTTTCCCGATCTCCCTCCACCAATGCCGGCTGTGATGTTAGCGTTGGACTGCCCCTGCGGCTATGTAACGTCCAGCACGAACTGAGCACTCCTTCCAACGCCTTCCCGCCCCCTTCAATTACAATCCTACTTGAAGAAAACTCCTAAGAACAATTCAAATATAAATATACTAAATTAACCCATCACTACTTCTACGTGATAGTTACCTTCCAGGTTAGTGCAAACAACAGCACTCCTTCCAACGCCTTCCCGCCCCCTTCAATTAGAATCCTACTTGAAGAAAACTCCTATGAACAATTCAAATATAAATATACAAAATTAACCAATCACTACTTACACGTGATAGTTACCTTCCAAGTTAGTGCAAACAACAGCACCCCTCCGACGCCTTCCCGCTCCCTGCAATTAAAATCGTCCTTCCAAGAATACCTGCAAACAATTAAAAGACACAGATACATAAAATTAATATATCATTACTTTTCCCACGATACATACGAACAATCACACCATAAAAGCATAATTAATCGAAAACCCTGTTTAGAAATCAATAGAGAACCACTGCCAACTGAGAACCCCGTACCAGGCTATTACCTAACACAATTTAAAGAATTTCATTTACGAAAGGGGCACGCGCCCGAACACTGCGGGCCTGACTTGCTCATTAGGGCTCCGCACCAACGCGACACGGACCTGGATGCGCGGATAAGGTGCGCGAAGTCGATATGGTCAAGTGTGCCACGGCACGAGTCAGTCTTTCTCTTCACCTGCTACCAGCAACACCTCCGGGATCGGTCCTGATTTATTTCAATTAATTCAATAAGGAACATAGAATATTTCCGATTTATTTCATTTTATTCCATAAGGAACATAGAATATCTTCCGATTTATTTCATTTTATTCCATAAGGAACATAGAATATTTCCGATTTATTTCATTTTATTCCATAAGGAACATAGAATATTTTCGATTTATTTCATTTTATTCCATAAGGAACATAGAATACTTCCGATTTATTTCATTTTATTTCATAAGGAACTTAGAATATTTCCGATTTATTTCATTTTATTCCACGAGTAACTTGGAATATTTTTAGATACAATTGAGTTTACTCCGGGAAGTATAGATGGCGTACCAACCTTCGAAACCCCTTCTCCGGCATATAATACCTGGGCTATATTAGAACAGTTCAGTTCAGTAAGTCAGTTCAGTTCAGTTCAACGCTCAGTACAGTTCAACAGTTACTTCACCTGAACCCAGTCAGTTCAGTTCAGTTCAGCGCTCAGTACAGTTCAACAGTTACTTCACTTGAACCCACATCATTTCAGTAAATCATTCTCGCGATTTATTTCATTAATTACAATAACGGACTTAGAACATTTCTCTCGATTTATTTCAATAATTAGCATAACGGACTTAGAATATTTTCACGATTTATTTCAAGAATTAGAATAACGGACTTAGAATATACTCACGATTTATTGCAATAAATAGCATTTCGGACTTAGAATATACTCGTGATTTATTCCGATAATTGGCCTAACGGACTTAGAATATTTTCGAGAATAAGTCTAATGAGACAACGCACATATACCGTATGTGCTATCGAATTGTAACACGTTTATTCACGCAACGTGTTCGCTATGATGATTCTGTGAGCTTGACTACTGAAGCAACAGTTCTGAGTGAACATAGTGAATATAATAAATATTACGAAGTAGTTTAACCGTGAACATAGTAAATATAATAAATATTACGAAGTAGTTTAATCGTGAACATAGTGAATATAATTTATATTAGAAGTAGTTTAATCGTGAACATAGTGAATATAATAAATATTACGAAGTAGTTTAACCGTGAACATAGTGAATATAAGAAAGATTACGAAGTAATTCGGATAGTTCGACCAAGGAATTGGTTACTCGTTGGAGACATACTGCCTGGCCACAGCGAGATACATCGAGACGACGCACCGTCCCCGTTCAGCAACTACCCTTCTCCTCACCTTCCTATCTTTTTCACATCCCCCCGGGAGTGGGAGCGGACTGGATCCGAATCCGCCTGGGTTATCTTTCCTAACCTTCCTATCTTATTCACATCCCCCCCGGGAGTGGGAGCGGACTAGATCCGAATCCGCCTGGGTTACCTTTTCATCATTTCCTACCAATTCACATCCCCCCGGGAGTGGGAGCGGACTAGATCCGAATCCGCCTGGGTTACCTTTTCATCATTTCCTACCAATTCACATTCCCCCCAGGAGTGGGAGCGGACTGGATCCGAATCCGCCTGGGTTATCTTTCCTAACCTTCCTATCTTATTCACATCCCCCCGGGAGTGGGAGCGGACTGGATCCGAATCCGCCTGGGTTACCTTCTCCTTATTTCCTACCAATTCACATCCCCCCAGGAGTGGGAGCGGACTGGATCCGAATCCGCCTGGGTTACCTTTTCCTTATTTCCTACTTATGCACGTACCCCTCCGCCAGTATATTTGACTTATGGATACTCGCTTCCGCAATAATTTGTTCGACACCTCGAGAGATATCGATTAGATATCTAACAAAGAAACCCAAAATCCTCCCCTACGTTCTTGGCACGACCTCGTCGCGCCTTTGAACTTTGTCTCTTCCGGGCTCAACCTGGAACGTGACATAATAACTGGTGACAGCGGTGGGATCTCGAAAATTAATCACCCGACAATTGCCCTTACATATTAATAATTGAAACAGAAGCGGTGGGATCTCGAAAATTAATCATCCCACAATTGCCCTTACATATTAATTTTAACAGAAGCAGGTGGGATATCGTATATTTTTAATCCCACTATTGCCTTTGCATAATAATTGAAACAGAAGCGGGTGGGATCTCGAAAATTAATAATCCCACAATTGCCTTATTTTCCCTCCGTATAAATACGCGTACAGTAAGTTATTTGCTTACAATTTGACAATTAGTCTTACCTTAAGCCCCTATATATTGATATATACAGGGTCCGGCGGAGTATATGACCACCCTCTTAATGGGGGGTTACTGGGGTGATTCTGAACAACTTTTTCCTTTACCAAAATGTTGGTTAAAGCTTCGTTTTTGAGTTATTAACGAAAAACACTGGCCAATCAGAGCGCTCGGTCGCGTGATTCCCAACGGATCTCAACCTCGGTCCGTGGTCGTGAACGAACGCGCAGGGACAGTTATGTTACCTCGTGTTAAATTAAGAATAATGTGGAATTATTCGTTATTCATGAATAACAAATAAACTAATAAGTGTTCGATACGCTTATTCGTTATCCGAAAAAAATAAAGTATTTAATTACTTATGAATTATTATTTGTTTAACAGCACGTTTTCAGGTGGATAAATTGTGTTTTAAGAAAAACGGTTTGGATAAATAATGTTAGAAAAAGGCTGCTAGTTAAACTTACCAATTCGTGCACAAATTAACCTGCTCCGAAGGAAGGGGGTCCTTGACACTGGGTCATTGCGTCGATCCTGACCTTCCACAACAGCTGATGTTACAGCCGTGTCGATGCACTGTCAGTTTTCTTGCACGGTAACTTCACTTAACGGTCACTTTCACTTTTTCATTTTTTAAAAAATTGTTGCTATCCAGTCGAATACAACCGTGGCGCGAACGAACGAAAAGATTCAGCGCAAGGTGTTTGATCGCCGGGATGCAAGTCGAGGTACCGAGAAGCGGCAGCATTATTATTAAAATCGCACTGCACAAATAAAACAAACATTTGATTGTACTCCTGATTTTAAAGGTACATGTTGCTCGTTCGAATAGACGAATGACTCTGCCAGCTAAAGCGTTTCCTTGGTCCTAGATGAACATTCGTTAAAGAAGGGATATTGTTATAATAGAATGCAGAAGAAATGTTTCTTACTGGAACGCTTAAGTGGCTAGCAGTTTTGGCGTCAACCTCCACTACACGAAAGAATACCCCTGCGCTCTAGGGGGTGGCATGGTTTTCGTAACTACGGACCCCGATTGCGAAGCGAGACCACACACACCAGACAGTGTGGGATTACACTGTTCGAAAAATTTCAATAGAAGCCAAATAGTTTTCAAAACACATGGCGGTGGCAATGGTATATTGGAAACGAAATTATTTTATAACTTTCGTTAATGCTTTCCTTAGCAGAAATCTATTCGCAAAGCGTATCGTATTCTAATTTCTAATTTATTGAAAGATCTGCCCTATCGCGTGAACTTCGTTAATTTCAATACAAATTTCAATAAAATAAAATTCAATAAAAAAAATTGAAATGGATGTATTCAATATAAAATATTGAAATTAACGAAGTTCACGCGATAGAGCAGATCTTTCTGCTAAGGAAACCATTAACGAAAGTTATAAAATAATTTCGTTTTCCATATACCATTGCCGCCGCCATGTGTTTTGAAAACTATTTCGCTTCTATTGAAATTTCTCGAACAGTGTAATCCCACACTGTCTGGTGTGTGTGGTCTCGCTTCGCAATCGGGGTCCGTAGTTACGAAAACCATGCCACCCCCTAGAGCGCAGGGGTATTCTTTCGTGTAGTGGAGGTTGACGCCAAAACTGCTAGCCACTTAAGCGTTCCAGTAAGAAACATTTCTTCTGCATTCTATTATAACAATATCCCCTCCTTAACGAATGTTCATCTAGGACCAAGGAAACGCTTTAGCTGGCAGAGTCATTCGACTATTCGAACGAGCAACATGTATCTTTAAAATCAGGAGTACAATCAAATGTTTGTTTTATTTGTGCAGTGCGATTTTAATAATAATGCTGCCGCTTCTCGGTACCTCGACTTGCATCCCGGCGATCAAACACCTTGCGCTGAAACATTTCGTTCATTCGCGCCACGGTTGTATTCGACTGGATAGCAACAATTTTTTAAACGTAGGAACGATAATCGTTCCAAAAAGTGAAAGTGACCGTTAAGTGAAGTGACTGTGCAAGAAAATTGACAGTGCATCGACACGGCTGTAACATCAGCTGTTGTGGAAGGTCAGGATCGACGCAATGACCCAGTGTCAAGGACCCCCCTCCTTCGGAGCAGGTTAATTTGTGGACGAATTGGTAAGTTTAACTAGCCTTTTTCTAACATTATTTATCCAAACCGTTTTTCTTAAAACACAATTTATCCACCTGAAAACGTGCTGTTAAACAAATAATAATTCATAAGTAATAAAATACTTTGTTTTTTCGGATAACGAATAAACGTATCGAACACTTATTAGTTTATTTGTTATTCACGAATAACGAATAATTCCACATTATTCTTAATTTAAGACGAGGTAACATAACTGTCCCTGCGCGTTCGTTCACGACCACGACCGAGGTTGAGATCCGTTGGGAATCACGCGACCGAGCGCTCTGATTGGCCAGTGTTTTTCGTTAATAACTCAAAAACGAAGCTTTAACCAACATTTTGGTAAAGGAAAAAGTTGTTCAGAATCACCCCAGTAACCCCCCATTAAGAGGGTGGTCATATACTCCGCCGGACCCTGTATATTATCTTTGCGCATCACTCATTAATATTCGTTGAAAACCATGTCGCTGTACGGTGACGCCGACGGATCAATTCCCCATGCTACTTCCGTGGAGGAGGCTAATAGAGCTATTGACGCATCAACCGCCGCGTTGCACGATAAATTGAATCTCTTGCGCGGAAAACAAGCCCAAATCGAAGCACACTACGATTTATTTGGAACTAAGCAAACGCGACCCGCTAGTCCGCCCGACGATTCGGTTCATGAAGAACAAATGCCTCAAACCGCCTTCGGATTGGAAAACCTCGCGAAACAAATAGCTTCTTTACAAGATGCGGTAGAGATGTTATCTAGAAAACAGGGAATAAAAACGCGTCTGGAAACTCCCGCTTCCGGTTGGCGCGAGGGTAACCCTCGTAACGACACGGTTAGCGAACCGACCATGCACGGTAAACTTCAGGTCACTTTAAAGGATGCCGTCGAGACGGTACCATATTTCGATGGCCATAATATGTCGATCCTGCAATTTGCGAGAGCGTGCAAACGAGCTCGAGAGATGATCCCTCCTGCATCCGAGCCCCAATTAACGCGCTTATTAAGGAACCGGTTACAAAACCATGCGTACTTGGTCGTGGAGGACTACAGCTTTGACACCGTGGGTGCACTGATCAATCGCCTAAAGACGGTATTTGCCCCGGCTAAATCGTCCGATCATTACCGCGGAGAATTAGCAAACATCACGATAGGGAGGCACGAGCACATCCTCGACTACATTTCACGGGTAAAGGACCTGAGATCCGTCATCATCGACGAAGAAACATATAGGCACTACGATCCCAGGATGGTCTCCCAAGATATAGACAGACTCGCACTAAGGTCATTTCTGGACGGACTTCCTCCCACGATGCGTAGTCAAATGGAACCCGCTGCATTATCTTCATTGGAGGAGGCATTCGATAAAGCAGTGTACGTGGCGAAACTAATAGAGCGGGATCGCCACCGGTTTATGGGAGAACGGGCTTTCCGAACGCAATGTCAATTATGCCATCGTGAAGGACACGACGCACGATCCTGCAGAACATGTCCGATCAATAACCCTTCGCCACTCATGCGGACCCCGGAACGACCTACAGGGAGAAGTTTCGACCGTTCGCCCCCAACAAAGGACTATAATACGCCACGTCAAGCAGAGACACGAACCTGCAATTATTGCGGCAGAATAGGACACTTGGCCGCAGAATGCCGTAAGAAAATGCGCGATCAGAACATGTCGGGAAACGACCAGCCCCCACGAGAATACCGGGAAGCGCCTCGTGGAACGGGCAGGATAAATGCGCACCCAATAAACACGCTGCGGGCTACGAACCCCCTCCAACAAGGATCGCCAACGTGCATCTCTCCCCGTCGAACAACGTCCCTTCCATCAACGTCCGCAGTCCACAACTAATTCTTCCCACGGACTTAATGATCGACACAGGAGCGGAGGTAAACTTGATTAAGCTGTCATGCATCAAAACGCCCGGCGATATCGACAGGGACAATGTAATCGAACTGATCGGAATTACTGAAACCTGCGTGCCTACTTTAGGAACCCTTACGGCACATTTATTCAACTACCCCGTAGAATTTCACGTCGTCGAAGACGCTATACCCCTGCGCAATCAAGGCCTATTGGGATCAGGATTCCTAAGCGAAAGTGGAGTAACAGTAGACTTCAAAAATAAATGGCTAGCCTTTAACGGCAATTTTGTACCTTTTAACAAGACCGAAGAATTGATAGTACCGCCGAGAACCAGCATCGTCGCACAAGCGACCGTCGCTAACCCAGAAATCGAAGAAGGATACATTCCCCGAATCGACTTAGGAGAAGGGCTATACGCAGGAAAAGCCCTAGTACAAAACCAGAATGGAAAGGCAATTATACAAATCATCAACACCAACGAGCAACCGGCGACCATCCGGATACCCCCAGTCAAGCTGGAAGAATTTGAAGAAGCTCCCATAATGTACCCCCAAGTAAAGCATACCGAGGAAGCCGCGTCTTCGAAGCAAGCCGAAGACACGATGAACCCCTACTCTCAAAAGGGCAAACGGCCCACTCCCATTAGCGAAACCCCCAGAGAAGGAAGAACCCAGCGAATCGGACAAAAGTCCACACCCCTCGTATGCCCCATTGCGGATCAGAAGGTAGCACACCAAATTCATCCCACACAAGGATTGGAAGGGATCAAACCCACTCAAACCGTCGCCAAGGACGAGCCCAACAGGATCGCATTAATAATCGATCACATATCCCCGACAGATCTTAATCGGGAAGAAGAAGCTCACGTCCACCAACTCGTCGAAAAATATCAAGATATATTCCATTTGCCTGGCGAACCTCTAGGTCACACGAATGCCATTACCCATGCCATCGAAACTACGGATCCAGCCCCAGTATCAACGAAACAGTACCGTTTCCCTCCTATCCATAAGGAAGAAATTCAGACGCAAATGAAAGAACTCCTGGAACAAAAAATAGTCATACCATCCGTCTCCCCGTATAGCTCACCCCTCTGGATAGTCCCGAAGAAACCAGGGCCAGATGGAAAGAAAAAAAATGGAGAATGGTGATCGACTACCGGCAACTTAATCAAAAAACCGTCCCCGATGCTTATCCCCTACCGAATATTACCGATATCCTCGACCAGCTCGGAGGAGCGAAATACTTCTCAGTCTTCGACCTTGTATCCGGATTTCATCAAATCCCGATGAAACCAGAAGACGCACAGAAGACTGCATTCTCGGCACCGCATGGCCATTACGAATTTTCAAGGATGCCCTTTGGTTTACGCAACGCTCCCGCAACATTTCAACGCCTGATGGACCACGTCCTTTCTGGACTACAAGGTTCCGAGATGTTTGTGTACCTGGATGACATAGTCCTCTACTCGAGTTCATTGAACGAACATGGAATCAAGTTCCGCAAGCTTGCTGATAGATTACGTCAAGCCAATTTGAAACTGCAGCCAAGCAAGTGCCAATTTCTAAGGAAGGAAGTAGCGTACCTTGGCCACGTCCTTACGGAAAACGGAGTAAAGCCGGATCCTCAAAAAATTACCGCGGTTATGAATTACCCTCCACCCCGCAACACCAGAGGCATAAAGCAATTCCTAGGATTGGCCGGGTACTATAGGCGATTTATACCCGACTTCTCCAAAGAAGCGAGGCCACTCACTTCGTTACTCAAAAAGGGTACACCTTTCACATGGGGCGAACCTCAACAAAAATCCTTCACATACCTCAAGGACAAATTGGTTCGGGAACCCATACTTCAATTCCCAGACTTCGAGAAGGAATTCCACCTTACCACCGACGCGTCAGATTACGCCGTTGGAGGATTAATAACGCAAACATACGGGGATAAGGAACTTCCCCTCGCCTATGCGTCACGACTTCTGTGCCAAGCAGAAATAAATTACTCCACAATTGAGAAGGAACTGTTAGCCATCATATATTGTACCAGCCATTTTCGACCTTACTTATATGGTAAACGATTTACTCTTTATACGGACCACCAACCGCTCGTCTGGCTTCATAGGGTCAAGGACCCAACTTCACGACTCGTTCGCTGGCGACTGAAATTAGCCGAATTCGACTATGACATCCAGTATCAATCTGGGAAGTCCAATCGAGTAGCGGACGCACTCTCTCGCAACCCACCGGACTGCACGACAGTATTCGCCTGTCCGATCCGCCCACGGTCGTACTCAGATTCCGACTCCGAGTTGCAAATCCAGGACGAAAACCAAAAACGGCCAAGAATCCAGGGACCTGAACCGCAACGTTGGGAAACTGGACGTCCCTTCTCGAGCGATTCGGAAGAGTCCCTATTCAGTGCTCCAAAGAATATTCGGAAAGACCAGTCGGAAGGTCCCGATAGAACTTCAGATATGGCACTAACACCTGTACAACAACCATCGTCTCATAGACCCCCCACCAGCGGAAATATATTCGAGACGCCACCAATCTACAACATGCCACCGAAGCAACGCAAAGCCAGCACGGAAGACGGCCCATGCGCGCCTTCTAATGATCTTTCCAGTGAAGACGAAACCTCACAGGGAGAATCAGATGATGATGGTACACATAGCGAATCAGTGGAAGTCGTTCCGCAAGGCCCTAACCACCCCAACTGCTCCGTTCGCGTCAGTCGGGACCCCTTGGCTATCCGGCACGGACCTCTAGTAATCTTCCTAGCAGGCGACGGCAACGTCTGTGACGACGGTGGACATAATCTAAGAACCCATGCAGGTTTTCCCATCAGAAGAGATCTCACACTCGGACGTGCGCGCGTAATAAAGCACAAGGGAAAAACTATTATTGGCTTAGTCGTTAAGGAAGGGGCTAATTTTCCGATGGAACCCGGGATTTTCCGCGAAGCCGTGAACTCACTTAGGGATGTAGTTAGAGAACTGCAGCTACCCGGATTTAGTATCGCCAAAACCCCTCAAATTGGCGCCTTGTTCTGGGAAGAAATCATATCCGAAATCGTCACTAGGTTGTCTGAAGAAAATGTATTAATCACCATATGCACACAAACCGTTCAAATTCCCGACGAAATCCTGAGACCCACGATAATAGAGGACAACCACTCCTCGGCTATCGGAGGTCATAGAGGCGTTAGCAAAACACTTAAAAGGATCCGTCACACTTACTACTGGCAAGGACTCAAACAACAGGTCCGCATCTATATTCGGAACTGTCTGCTTTGTCAGCGGAAAAAGTTAGTACGAATAAAAACGCGGCAACCGATGGTTTTAACAGATACCCCTGGTGCCGCATTCGATAAAGTTGGATTAGATATAGTAGGTCCCCTACCTATATCTCCCGCTGGAAACTTGTATATACTAACCATGCAAGACTTACTTACAAAATACTTTGTATGTGCACCATTGAAGGGCACCACCTCTATGGAAGTTGCCGACGCCTTCATAAAGAACCTCATATGCCGATTTGGCGCACCAAAAGCTATCCTCACCGACCAAGGATCAAATTTCACCAGCGCGTTTATGAGAACTATTGCTCGTAAATTCAGGATCGCACAATACAAAACCACAGCGTTCCATCCGCAATCCAACGGATCTCTAGAAAGATCCCACATCGTCCTGATAGATTATCTAAAAATGTACACAATCCAAAACGACGACTGGGACTGTTGGACCGATCTCGCGGCATTTTCATACAACACAAGTGTCCATGAAGGTACGGGATACACACCGCATGAACTAGTATTCGGGAAAATAGCGCGCGTCCCCGCTCAACAGCGGCCGATTGAATGTCCGGACGACGAAACATACGGGGGCTACATCTCGCGTCTGACGGAATGCATCAGTAAGCTCCAACATCTCGCTGCAGAAAGATTAAAAAACGCGAAAGAAAGGTACAAAATGTACTACGATCGTCGCATAAACGAGGAACATTTCCAACCCGGGGACGAGGTGTTCGTTATAAAAAACAGTCGAAAAGGAAAATTTGCAGACCATTATACTGGCCCACACAAGGTTATCGAGGTGCTACCCCAACAAAACCTAAAAATAACCTGGGAAAAGGGATACAAAATTATTCACGCAAATAAGGCGCGAAAACTACGTCGTTAAATATTAGTGAAAACGAAGGTCTAAAGTACATTACAATTATCAGAGGGGGAGACATATAAATAAAGTATAGCTAGCCTAGTATACTTACCTTAATTAATCTAGCCTAATCCTACTATTATTACTTTCATTAATTAACAGGTAGTTCTACACACAAAAAAAAAAGGAAAAAAAAAATATATTACTATTAATAATACAAATATCTAAATTTTAGGTTCATTATATCTTTAGTTATACTTACTTACTAGTTAATACACACTACTAACAAAAAAAATAAAACCCATAAACAAAAAAAAACAAAAACAAAGGAAAACAAACAAAAACCCATAGAAATATACAGGGTGGCCCAGGACTCGCGCCAAATTTTAAATATTTGGATAGCCGAGGTGATTCTGAACAACTTTTTCCTTGACGAAAATATCTTTGGACGTTTCGTTTTTGAGTTATTAACGAAAAACACTGACCAATGAGAGCGGCCGTATAGCGCGAGCTCAGTCACAATTGCGCGCGGCCGTGATTGGGTGCATCGAGGGGCAACATACGCCAAATATTACAATCGTCTTACATTAACAATAGTGTGTAATTCTTCGTTATTCATCAATAACAATTTAATTAACAAGTTGTTTAATAACTGTTCTATACTTTTATTCGTTTTCCGAAACGAATAAAGTGTTTTATTAATTATGAAAAAAGTGTTTGGATGATTAATGTCAGAAAAGGGTAGTTAATTAAATTTACCTTTTCGTTCACGAATTTGCCTGCTTCGACGGTGGCTTGGCACTTGGTCATTGACCTATCCCCTTTATGTCATGTTCCGGCGATCGATACAGAATTGATTCGCACTTGTTTCCACACGCACATGACACGCACTGACGAACATTACGAAAGTTAATGTGTGTGTCATGTGCGTGTAGAAACAAGTGCGAATCAGATCTGTATCGATCGCCGGAACGATGCATAAAATTGTTGAGGTAGGTCAGGATCGGTAGAATGACCGAGTCCCAAGAACCCATTTCCGTCGTTGCAAATAAATTCGTGAACGAATGGGTACGTTTATTTAGCTACCCTGTTCTAACATTGATTATTCAAACACCTTTTTCATTATTAATAAAACATTTTATTCGATTCGGATAACGAATAAAAGTATGGAACGGTTATTAAATAACTTGTTAATTAAATTGTTATAAATGAATAACGAATAGTGACACATTATTATTAATTTAAGACGATGTAGTAACGTTGCCCCCGAGGCGCCCGATCCCGATAGCGCGCAATGGTGACTGAGCGCCGGCGTTTCGGGCGCTCTCATTGGCCAGTGTTTTTCGTTAATAACTCAAAAACGAAACGTCCAAAGATATTTTTGTCAAGGAAAAAGTTGTTCAGTATCACCTCGGCTATCCAAATATTTAAAATTTGGCGCGAGTCCTGGGCCACCCTGTATATTAGATTAGTTATACATACCTTATACTATAATGCTTAATATTAGGTTACGCAACTTACTCTACAATTTATTACTTAAGTTAGGGTTAAACTAGTTAATAAGTGTACAAAATGAAATCAAAAGGTATTTCCTCTTACATTTTCATTAATAATTACTTTTCAAATATTTAGTGTCCATTTAAGGGAAGCTATTTTCGTTTCATTGTTCAACACATCTGCCAATAAAGAAATGCAGGCATTTCTTACAATAAGGGGGGAGGTGTGACGTGCCGACCTGCTCCCACAGTTCGGATCACATTTTTTTTCCCGATCTCCCTCCACCAATGCCGGCTGTGATGTTAGCGTTGGACTGCCCCTGCGGCTATGTAACGTCCAGCACGAACTGAGCACTCCTTCCAACGCCTTCCCGCCCCCTTCAATTACAATCCTACTTGAAGAAAACTCCTAAGAACAATTCAAATATAAATATACTAAATTAACCCATCACTACTTCTACGTGATAGTTACCTTCCAGGTTAGTGCAAACAACAGCACTCCTTCCAACGCCTTCCCGCCCCCTTCAATTAGAATCCTACTTGAAGAAAACTCCTATGAACAATTCAAATATAAATATACAAAATTAACCAATCACTACTTACACGTGATAGTTACCTTCCAAGTTAGTGCAAACAACAGCACCCCTCCGACGCCTTCCCGCTCCCTGCAATTAAAATCGTCCTTCCAAGAATACCTGCAAACAATTAAAAGACACAGATACATAAAATTAATATATCATTACTTTTCCCACGATACATACGAACAATCACACCATAAAAGCATAATTAATCGAAAACCCTGTTTAGAAATCAATAGAGAACCACTGCCAACTGAGAACCCCGTACCAGGCTATTACCTAACACAATTTAAAGAATTTCATTTACGAAAGGGGCACGCGCCCGAACACTGCGGGCCTGACTTGCTCATTAGGGCTCCGCACCAACGCGACACGGACCTGGATGCGCGGATAAGGTGCGCGAAGTCGATATGGTCAAGTGTGCCACGGCACGAGTCAGTCTTTCTCTTCACCTGCTACCAGCAACACCTCCGGGATCGGTCCTGATTTATTTCAATTAATTCAATAAGGAACATAGAATATTTCCGATTTATTTCATTTTATTCCATAAGGAACATAGAATATCTTCCGATTTATTTCATTTTATTCCATAAGGAACTTAGAATATTTCCGATTTATTTCATTTTATTCAATAAGGAACATAGAATATTTCCGATTTATTTCATTTTATTCCATAAGGAACATAGAATATTTCCGATTTATTTCATTTTATTCCATAAGGAACATAGAATATTTTCGATTTATTTCATTTTATTCCATAAGGAACATAGAATACTTCCGATTTATTTCATTTTATTTCATAAGGAACTTAGAATATTTCCGATTTATTTCATTTTATTCCACGAGTAACTTAGAATATTTTTAGATACAATTGAGTTTACTCCGGGAAGTATAGATGGCGTACCAACCTTCGAAACCCCTTCTCCGGCATATAATACCTGGGCTATATTAGATCAGTTCAGTTCAGTAAGTCAGTTCAGTTCAGTTCAACGCTCAGTACAGTTCAACAGTTACTTCACCTGAACCCAGTCAGTTCAGTTCAGTTCAGCGCTCAGTACAGTTCAACAGTTACTTCACTTGAACCCACATCATTTCAGTAAATCATTCTCGCGATTTATTTCATTAATTACAATAACGGACTTAGAACATTTCTCTCGATTTATTTCAATAATTAGCATAACGGACTTAGAATATTTTCACGATTTATTTCAAGAATTAGAATAACGGACTTAGAATATACTCACGATTTATTGCAATAAATAGCATTTCGGACTTAGAATATACTCGTGATTTATTCCGATAATTGGCCTAACGGACTTAGAATATTTTCGAGAATAAGTCTAATGAGACAACGCACATATACCGTATGTGCTATCGAATTGTAACACGTTTATTCACGCAACGTGTTCGCTATGATGATTCTGTGAGCTTGACTACTGAAGCAACAGTTCTGAGTGAACATAGTGAATATAATAAATATTACGAAGTAGTTTAACCGTGAACATAGTAAATATAATAAATATTACGAAGTAGTTTAATCGTGAACATAGTGAATATAATAAATATTACGAAGTAGTTTAACCGTGAACATAGTGAATATAAGAAAGATTACGAAGTAATTCGGATAGTTCGACCAAGGAATTGGTTACTCGTTGGAGACATACTGCCTGGCCACAGCGAGATACATCGAGACGACGCACCGTCCCCGTTCAGCAACTACCCTTCTCCTCACCTTCCTATCTTATTCACATCCCCCCGGGAGTGGGAGCGGACTAGATCCGAATCCGCCTGGGTTATCTTTCCTAACCTTCCTATCTTATTCACATCCCCCCCGGGAGTGGGAGCGGACTAGATCCGAATCCGCCTGGGTTACCTTTTCATCATTTCCTACTAATTCACATCCCCCCGTGAGTGGGAGCCGACTAGATCCGAATCCGCCTGGGTTACCTTTTCATCATTTCCTACCAATTCACATTCCCCCCAGGAGTGGGAGCGGACTGGATCCGAATCCGCCTGGGTTATCTTTCCTAACCTTCCTATCTTATTCACATCCCCCCGGGAGTGGGAGCGGACTGGATCCGAATCCGCCTGGGTTACCTTCTCCTTATTTCCTACCAATTCACATCCCCCCAGGAGTGGGAGCGGACTGGATCCGAATCCGCCTGGGTTACCTTTTTCTTATTTCCTACTTATGCACGTACCCCTCCGCCAGTATATTTGACTTATGGATACTCGCTTCCGCAATAATTTGTTCGACACCTCGAGAGATATCGATTAGATATCTAACAAAGAAACCCAAAATCCTCCCCTACGTTCTTGGCACGACCTCGTCGCGCCTTTGAACTTTGTCTCTTCCGGGCTCAACCTGGAACGTGACAGATGTTTCCCATTGTTCTACATCGGCGGTACGTAAGGATTCCCTTCCCAGCCCTCGCAATCGTTCTTTCCATCGATAATTGACACAAATACCAGATACACGATGTTTCGAAGCGTTCGGCATCGACGGTAAGTAAGGATTCACTTCCCTGCCCCTTCAATCGTGCTTTCTATCGATAATTGTCACGAATACCTGATACACGATGTTTCGAAGCGTTCTACATCGGCGGTAGGTAAAGATTCACTTCCCAGCCATGGCAATCGTTCTTTCCATCGATAATTGACACAAATACCAGATACACGATGTTTCGAAGCGTTCGGCATCGACGGTAAGTAAGGATTCACTTCCCTGCCCCTTCAATCGTTCTTTCCATCGATAATTGACACAAATACCAGATACACGATGTTTCGAAGCGTTCGGCATCGACGGTAAGTAAGGATTCACTTCCCTGCCCCTTCAATCGTGCTTTCTATCGATAATTGTCACGAATACCTGATACACGATGTTTCGAAGCGTTCTACATCGGCGGTAGGTAAAGATTCACTTCCCAGCCATGGCAATCGTTCTTTCCATCGATAATTGACACAAATACCAGATACACGATGTTTCGAAGCGTTCGGCATCGACGGTAAGTAAGGATTCACTTCCCTGCCCCTTCAATCGTTCTTTCTATCGATAATTGGCACGAATACCTGATAGACGATGTTTCGAAGCGTTCTACATCGGCGGTAGGTAAGGATTCACTTCCCAGCCATGGCAATCGTTCTTTCTATCGATAATTGGCACGAATTCGTGATATTCGATGTTTCCCATTGTTCTACATCGGCGGTACGTAAGGATTCCCTTCCCAGCCCTCGCAATCGTTCTTTCCATCGATAATTGACACAAATACCAGATACACGATGTTTCGAAGCGTTCGGCATCGATGGTAAGTAAGGATTCACTTCCCTGCCCCTTCAATCGTGCTTTCTATCGATAATTGTCACGAATACCTGATACACGATGTTTCGAAGCGTTCTACATCGGCGGTAGGTAAGGATTCACTTCCCATCCCTCGCAATCATTCTAACTATCGATAATTGCCACGAATATGTGATATTCAATGTTTTCCATCGTTCTACATCGGCGGTAGGTAAAGATTCACTTCCCAGCCATGTCAATCGTTCTAACTATCGATAATTGCCACGAATATGTGATATTCGATGATTCCCATTGTTCTACATCGGCGGTAGGTAAGGATTTACTTCCCAGCCCTCGCAATCGTTCTTTCTATCGATAATTGGAACGAATACGTGATATTCGATGTTTCCAAGCGTTCTGCATCGATGGTAATTAAGGGAATCACTTCCCAGCACTCGCAATCGTTCTAACTATCGATAATTGCCACGAATATGTGATATTTGATGTTTCCCATCATAATACATCGGCTGTAGGTAAGGATTCACTTCCCTGCCCCTTCAATCGTTCTTTCTATCGATAATTGGAACGAATACGTGATATTCGATGTTTCCAAGCGTTCTGCATCGATGGTAATTAAGGGAATCACTTCCCAGCACTCGCAATCGTTCTAACTATCGATAATTGCCACGAATATGTGATATTTGATGTTTCCCATCATTCTACATCGGCTGTAGGTAAGGATTCACTTCCCAGCCCTCGCAATCGTTCTAACTATCGATAATGGCCACGAATATGTGATATTCGATGTTTCCCATCGTTCTACATCGGTGGTAGGTAAGGATTCACTTCCCATCCCTCGCAATCGTTCTAACTATCGATAATTGCCACGAATATGTGATATTCGATGTTTCCCATCGTTCTACATCGGCGGTAGGTAAAGATTCACTTCCCAGCCATGGCAATCGTTCTTTCTATCGATAATTGCCACGAATACCTGATACACGATGTTTCGAAGCGTTCTACATCGGCGGTAGGTAAAGATTCACTTCCCAGCCATGGCAATCGTTCTTTCCATCGATAATTGACACAAATACCAGATACACGATGTTTCGAAGCGTTCGGCATCGACGGTAAGTAAGGATTCACTTCCCTGCCCCTTCAATCGTTCTTTCTATCGATAATTGGCACGAATACCTGATAGACGATGTTTCGAAGCGTTCTACATCGGCGGTAGGTAAGGATTCACTTCCCATCCCTCGCAATCGTTCTAACTATCGATAATTGCCACGAATATGTGATATTCAATGTTTCCCATCGTTCTACATCGGCGGTAGGTAAAGATTCACTTCCCAGCCATGGCAATCGTTCTAACTATCGATAATTGCCACGAATATGTGATATTCGATGATTCCCATTGTTCTACATCGGCGGTAGGTAAGGATTCACTTCCCAGCCCTCGCAATCGTTCTTTCTATCGATAATTGGAACGAATACGTGATATTCGATGTTTCCAAGCGTTCTGCATCGATGGTAATTAAGGGAATCACTTCCCAGCACTCGCAATCGTTCTAACTATCGATAATTGCCGCGAATATGTGATATTTGATGTTTCCCATCTTTCTACATCGGCTGTAGGTAAGGATTCACTTCCCAGCCCTCGCAATCGTTCTAACTATCGATAATGGCCGCGAATATGTGATATGTGATGTTTCCCATCTTTCTACATCGGCTGTAGGTAAGGATTCACTTCCCAGCCCTCGCAATCGTTCTAACTATCGATAATGGCCACGAATATGTGATATTCGATGTTTCCCATCGTTCTACATCGGCGGTAGGTAAGGATTCACTTCCCATCCCTCGCAATCGTTCTAACTATCGATAATTGCCACGAATATGTGATATTCGATGTTTCCCATCGTTCTACATCGGCGGTAGGTAAAGATTCACTTCCCAGCCATGGCAATCGTTCTTTCTATCGATAATTGGCACGAATTCGTGATATTCGATGTTTCCCATTGTTCTACATCGGCGGTACGTAAGGATTCCCTTCCCAGCCCTCGCAATCGTTCTTTCCATCGATAATTGACACATATACCAGATACACGATGTTTCGAAGCGTTCGGCATCGACGGTAAGTAAGGATTCACTTCCCTGCCCCTTCAATCGTTCTTTCTATCGATAATTGGCACGAATACCTGATAGACGATGTTTCGAAGCGTTCTACATCGGCGGTAGGTAAGGATTCACTTCCCAACCCTCGCAATCGTTCTTTCTATCGATAATTGGAACGAATACGTGATATTCGATGTTTCCAAGCGTTCTGCATCGATGGAAATTAAGGATTCACTTCCCATCCCTCGCAATCGTTCTAACTATCGATAATTGCCACGAATATGTGATATTCGATGTTTCCCATCGTTCTACATCGGCGGTAGGTAAAGATTCACTTCCCAGCCATGGCAATCGTTCTTTCTATCGATAATTGGCACGAATTCGTGATATTCGATGTTTCCCATTGTTCTACATCGGCGGTACGTAAGGATTCCCTTCCCAGCCCTCGCAATCGTTCTGTCCATCGATAATTGACACAAATACCAGATACACGATGTTTCGAAGCGTTCGGCATCGACGGTAAGTAAGGATTCACTTCCCTGCCCCTTCAATCGTGCTTTCTATCGATAATTGTCACGAATACCTGATACACGATGTTTCGAAGCGTTCTACATCGGCGGTAGGTAAAGATTCACTTCCCAGCCATGGCAATCGTTCTTTCCATCGATAATTGACACAAATACCAGATACACGATGTTTCGAAGCGTTCGGCATCGACGGTAAGTAAGGATTCACTTCCCTGCCCCTTCAATCGTTCTTTCTATCGATAATTGGCACGAATACCTGATAGACGATGTTTCGAAGCGTTCTACATCGGCGGTAGGTAAGGATTCACTTCCCAACCCTCGCAATCGTTCTTTCTATCGATAATGGCCGCGAATATGTGATGTGTGATGTTTCCCATCTTTCTACATCGGCTGTAGGTAAGGATTCACTTCCCAGCCCTCGCAATCGTTCTAACTATCGATAATGGCCACGAATATGTGATATTCGATGTTTCCCATCGTTCTACATCGGCGGTAGGTAAGGATTCACTTCCCATCCCTCGCAATCGTTCTAACTATCGATAATTGCCACGAATATGTGATATTCGATGTTTCCCATCGTTCTACATCGGCGGTAGGTAAAGATTCACTTCCCAGCCATGGCAATCGTTCTTTCTATCGATAATTGGCACGAATTCGTGATATTCGATGTTTCCCATTGTTCTACATCGGCGGTACGTAAGGATTCCCTTCCCAGCCCTCGCAATCGTTCTTTCCATCGATAATTGACACATATACCAGATACACGATGTTTCGAAGCGTTCGGCATCGACGGTAAGTAAGGATTCACTTCCCTGCCCCTTCAATCGTTCTTTCTATCGATAATTGGCACGAATACCTGATAGACGATGTTTCGAAGCGTTCTACATCGGCGGTAGGTAAGGATTCACTTCCCAACCCTCGCAATCGTTCTTTCTATCGATAATTGGAACGAATACGTGATATTCGATGTTTCCAAGCGTTCTGCATCGATGGAAATTAAGGATTCACTTCCCATCCCTCGCAATCGTTCTAACTATCGATAATTGCCACGAATATGTGATATTCGATGTTTCCCATCGTTCTACATCGGCGGTAGGTAAAGATTCACTTCCCAGCCATGGCAATCGTTCTTTCTATCGATAATTGGCACGAATTCGTGATATTCGATGTTTCCCATTGTTCTACATCGGCGGTACGTAAGGATTCCCTTCCCAGCCCTCGCAATCGTTCTGTCCATCGATAATTGACACAAATACCAGATACACGATGTTTCGAAGCGGTCGGCATCGACGGTAAGTAAGGATTCACTTCCCTGCCCCTTCAATCGTGCTTTCTATCGATAATTGTCACGAATACCTGATACACGATGTTTCGAAGCGTTCTACATCGGCGGTAGGTAAAGATTCACTTCCCAGCCATGGCAATCGTTCTTTCCATCGATAATTGACACAAATACCAGATACACGATGTTTCGAAGCGTTCGGCATCGACGGTAAGTAAGGATTCACTTCCCTGCCCCTTCAATCGTTCTTTCTATCGATAATTGGCACGAATACCTGATAGACGATGTTTCGAAGCGTTCTACATCGGCGGTAGGTAAGGATTCACTTCCCAACCCTCGCAATCGTTCTTTCTATCGATAATTGGCACGAATTCGTGATATTCGATGTTTCCCATTGTTCTACATCGGCGGTACGTAAGGATTCCCTTCCCAGCCCTCGCAATCGTTCTGTCCATCGATAATTGACACAAATACCAGATACACGATGTTTCGAAGCGTTCGGCATCGACGGTAAGTAAGGATTCACTTCCCTGCCCCTTCAATCGTGCTTTCTATCGATAATTGTCACGAATACCTGATACACGATGTTTCGAAGCGTTCTACATCGGCGGTAGGTAAAAATTCACTTCCCAGCCATGGCAATCGTTCTTTCCATCGATAATTGACACAAATACCAGATACACGATGTTTCGAAGCGTTCGGCATCGACGGTAAGTAAGGATTCACTTCCCTGCCCCTTCAATCGTTCTTTCCATCGATAATTGACACAAATACCAGATACACGATGTTTCGAAGCGTTCGGCATCGACGGTAAGTAAGGATTCACTTCCCTGCCCCTTCAATCGTGCTTTCTGTCGATAATTGTCACGAATACCTGATACACGATGTTTCGAAGCGTTCTACATCGGCGGTAGGTAAAGATTCACTTCCCAGCCATGGCAATCGTTCTTTCTAGCGATAATTGGCACGAATTCGTGATATTCGATGTTTCCCATTGTTCTACATCGGCGGTACGTAAGGATTCCCTTCCCAGCCCTCGCAATCGTTCTTTCCATCGATAATTGACACAAATACCAGATACACGATGTTTCGAAGCGTTCGGCATCGATGGTAAGTAAGGATTCACTTCCCTGCCCCTTCAATCGTGCTTTCTATCGATAATTGTCACGAATACCTGATACACGATGTTTCGAAGCGTTCTACATCGGCGGTAGGTAAGGATTCACTTCCCATCCCTCGCAATCGTTCTTTCCATCGATAATTGACACAAATACCAGATACACGATGTTTCGAAGCGTTCGGCATCGATGGTAAGTAAGGATTCACTTCCCTGCCCCTTCAATCGTGCTTTCTATCGATAATTGTCACGAATACCTGATACACGATGTTTCGAAGCGTTCTACATCGGCGGTAGGTAAAGATTCACTTCCCAGCCATGGCAATCGTTCTTTCTATCGATAATTGGCACGAATTCGTGATATTCGATGTTTCCCATTGTTCTACATCGGCGGTAGGTAAGGATTCCCTTCCCAGCCCTCGCAATCGTTCTTTCCATCGATAATTGACACAAATACCAGATACACGATGTTTCGAAGCGTTCGACATCGATGGTAAGTAAGGATTCACTTCCCTGCCCCTTCAATCGTGCTTTCTATCGATAATTGTCACGAATACCTGATACACGATGTTTCGAAGCGTTCTACATCGGCGGTAGGTAAAGATTCACTTCCCAGCCATGGCAATCGTTCTTTCCATCGATAATTGACACAAATACCAGATACACGATGTTTCGAAGCGTTCGGCATCGACGGTAAGTAAGGATTCACTTCCCTGCCCCTTCAATCGTTCTTTCCATCGATAATTGACACAAATACAAGATACACGATGTTTCGAAGCGTTCGGCATCGACGGTAAGTAAGGATTCACTTCCCTGCCCCTTCAATCGTGCTTTCTATCGATAATTGTCACGAATACCTGATACACGATGTTTCGAAGCGTTCTACATCGGCGGTAGGTAAAGATTCACTTCCCAGCCATGGCAATCGTTCTTTCTATCGATAATTGGCACGAATTCGTGATATTCGATGTTTCCCATTGTTCTACATCGGCGGTACGTAAGGATTCCCTTCCCAGCCCTCGCAATCGTTCTTTCCATCGATAATTGACACAAATACCAGATACACGATGTTTCGAAGCGTTCGGCATCGACGGTAAGTAAGGATTCACTTCCCTGCCCCTTCAATCGTTCTTTCCATCGATAATTGACACAAATACCAGATACACGATGTTTCGAAGCGTTCGGCATCGACGGTAAGTAAGGATTCACTTCCCTGCCCCTTCAATCGTGCTTTCTATCGATAATTGTCACGAATACCTGATACACGATGTTTCGAAGCGTTCTACATCGGCGGTAGGTAAGGATTCACTTCCCATCCCTCGCAATCATTCTAACTATCGATAATTGCCACGAATATGTGATATTCAATGTTTCCCATCGTTCTACATCGGCGGTAGGTAAAGATTCACTTCCCAGCCATGGCAATCGTTCTTTCCATCGATAATTGACACAAATACCAGATACACGATGTTTCGAAGCGTTCGGCATCGACGGTAAGTAAGGATTCACTTCCCTGCCCCTTCAATCGTTCTTTCCATCGATAATTGACACAAATACCAGATACACGATGTTTCGAAGCGTTCGGCATCGACGGTAAGTAAGGATTCACTTCCCTGCCCCTTCAATCGTTCTTTCTATCGATAATTGGCACGAATACCTGATAGACGATGTTTCGAAGCGTTCTACATCGGCGGTAGGTAAGGATTCACTTCCCAACCCTCGCAATCGTTCTTTCTATCGATAATTGGCACGAATTCGTGATATTCGATGTTTCCCATTGTTCTACATCGGCGGTACGTAAGGATTCCCTTCCCAGCCCTCGCAATCGTTCTGTCCATCGATAATTGACACAAATACCAGATACACGATGTTTCGAAGCGTTCGGCATCGACGGTAAGTAAGGATTCACTTCCCTGCCCCTTCAATCGTGCTTTCTATCGATAATTGTCACGAATACCTGATACACGATGTTTCGAAGCGTTCTACATCGGCGGTAGGTAAAGATTCACTTCCCAGCCATGGCAATCGTTCTTTCCATCGATAATTGACACAAATACCAGATACACGATGTTTCGAAGCGTTCGGCATCGACGGTAAGTAAGGATTCACTTCCCTGCCCCTTCAATCGTTCTTTCTATCGATAATTGGCACGAATACCTGATAGACGATGTTTCGAAGCGTTCTACATCGGCGGTAGGTAAGGATTCACTTCCCAACCCTCGCAATCGTTCTTTCTATCGATAATTGGCACGAATTCGTGATATTCGATGTTTCCCATTGTTCTACATCGGCGGTACGTAAGGATTCCCTTCCCAGCCCTCGCAATCGTTCTTTCCATCGATAATTGACACAAATACCAGATACACGATGTTTCGAAGCGTTCGGCATCGACGGTAAGTAAGGATTCACTTCCCTGCCCCTTCAATCGTGCTTTCTATCGATAATTGTCACGAATACCTGATACACGATGTTTCGAAGCGTTCTACATCGGCGGTAGGTAAAGATTCACTTCCCAGCCATGGCAATCGTTCTTTCCATCGATAATTGACACAAATACCAGATACACGATGTTTCGAAGCGTTCGGCATCGACGGTAAGTAAGGATTCACTTCCCTGCCCCTTCAATCGTTCTTTCCATCGATAATTGACACAAATACCAGATACACGATGTTTCGAAGCGTTCGGCATCGACGGTAAGTAAGGATTCACTTCCCTGCCCCTTCAATCGTGCTTTCTATCGATAATTGTCACGAATACCTGATACACGATGTTTCGAAGCGTTCTACATCGGCGGTAGGTAAAGATTCACTTCCCAGCCATGGCAATCGTTCTTTCCATCGATAATTGACACAAATACCAGATACACGATGTTTCGAAGCGTTCGGCATCGACGGTAAGTAAGGATTCACTTCCCTGCCCCTTCAATCGTTCTTTCTATCGATAATTGGCACGAATACCTGATAGACGATGTTTCGAAGCGTTCTACATCGGCGGTAGGTAAGGATTCACTTCCCAACCCTCGCAATCGTTCTTTCTATCGATAATTGGAACGAATACGTGATATTCGATGTTTCCAAGCGTTCTGCATCGATGGAAATTAAGGATTCACTTCCCATCCCTCGCAATCGTTCTAACTATCGATAATTGCCACGAATACGTGATATTCGATGTTTCCCATCGTTCTACATCGGCGGTAGGTAAAGATTCACTTCCCAGCCATGGCAATCGTTCTTTCTATCGATAATTGGCACGAATTCGTGATATTCGATGTTTCCCATTGTTCTACATCGGCGGTACGTAAGGATTCCCTTCCCAGCCCTCGCAATCGTTCTGTCCATCGATAATTGACACAAATACCAGATACACGATGTTTCGAAGCGTTCGGCATCGACGGTAAGTAAGGATTCACTTCCCTGCCCCTTCAATCGTGCTTTCTATCGATAATTGTCACGAATACCTGATACACGATGTTTCGAAGCGTTCTACATCGGCGGTAGGTAAAGATTCACTTCCCAGCCATGGCAATCGTTCTTTCCATCGATAATTGACACAAATACCAGATACACGATGTTTCGAAGCGTTCGGCATCGACGGTAAGTAAGGATTCACTTCCCTGCCCCTTCAATCGTTCTTTCTATCGATAATTGGCACGAATACCAGATACACGATGTTTCGAAGCGTTCGGCATCGACGGTAAGTAAGGATTCACTTCCCAACCCTCGCAATCGTTCTTTCTATCGATAATTGGCACGAATTCGTGATATTCGATGTTTCCCATTGTTCTACATCGGCGGTACGTAAGGATTCCCTTCCCAGCCCTCGCAATCGTTCTGTCCATCGATAATTGACACAAATACCAGATACACGATGTTTCGAAGCGTTCGGCATCGACGGTAAGTAAGGATTCACTTCCCTGCCCCTTCAATCGTGCTTTCTATCGATAATTGTCACGAATACCTGATACACGATGTTTCGAAGCGTTCTACATCGGCTGTAGGTAAAGATTCACTTCCCAGCCATGGCAATCGTTCTTTCCATCGATAATTGACACAAATACCAGATACACGATGTTTCGAAGCGTTCGGCATCGACGGTAAGTAAGGATTCACTTCCCTGCCCCTTCAATCGTTCTTTCCATCGATAATTGACACAAATACCAGATACACGATGTTTCGAAGCGTTCGGCATCGACGGTAAGTAAGGATTCACTTCCCTGCCCCTTCAATCGTGCTTTCTATCGATAATTGTCACGAATACCTGATACACGATGTTTCGAAGCGTTCTACATCGGCGGTAGGTAAAGATTCACTTCCCAGCCATGGCAATCGTTCTTTCCATCGATAATTGACACAAATACCAGATACACGATGTTTCGAAGCGTTCGGCATCGACGGTAAGTAAGGATTCACTTCCCTGCCCCTTCAATCGTTCTTTCTATCGATAATTGGCACGAATACCTGATAGACGATGTTTCGAAGCGTTCTACATCGGCGGTAGGTAAGGATTCACTTCCCAACCCTCGCAATCGTTCTTTCTATCGATAATTGGAACGAATACGTGATATTCGATGTTTCCAAGCGTTCTGCATCGATGGAAATTAAGGATTCACTTCCCATCCCTCGCAATCGTTCTAACTATCGATAATTGCCACGAATATGTGATATTCGATGTTTCCCAGCGTTCTACATCGGCGGTAGGTAAAGATTCACTTCCCAGCCATGGCAATCGTTCTTTCTATCGATAATTGGCACGAATTCGTGATATTCGATGTTTCCCATTGTTCTACATCGGCGGTACGTAAGGATTCCCTTCCCAGCCCTCGCAATCGTTCTGTCCATCGATAATTGACACAAATACCAGATACACGATGTTTCGAAGCGTTCGGCATCGACGGTAAGTAAGGATTCACTTCCCTGCCCCTTCAATCGTGCTTTCTATCGATAATTGTCACGAATACCTGATACACGATGTTTCGAAGCGTTCTACATCGGCGGTAGGTAAAGATTCACTTCCCAGCCATGGCAATCGTTCTTTCCATCGATAATTGACACAAATACCAGATACACGATGTTTCGAAGCGTTCTACATCGGCGGTAGGTAAAGATTCACTTCCCAGCCATGGCAATCGTTCTTTCCATCGATAATTGACACAAATACCAGATACACGATGTTTCGAAGCGTTCGGCATCGACGGTAAGTAAGGATTCACTTCCCTGCCCCTTCAATCGTGCTTTCTATCGATAATTGTCACGAATACCTGATACACGATGTTTCGAAGCGTTCTACATCGGCGGTAGGTAAAGATTCACTTCCCAGCCATGGCAATCGTTCTTTCCATCGATAATTGACACAAATACCAGATACACGATGTTTCGAAGCGTTCGGCATCGACGGTAAGTAAGGATTCACTTCCCTGCCCCTTCAATCGTTCTTTCTATCGATAATTGACACAAATACCAGATACACGATGTTTCGAAGCGTTCGGCATCGACGGTAAGTAAGGATTCACTTCCCTGCCCCTTCAATCGTGCTTTCTATCGATAATTGTCACGAATACCTGATACACGATGTTTCGAAGCGTTCTACATCGGCGGTAGGTAAAGATTCACTTCCCAGCCATGGCAATCGTTCTTTCCATCGATAATTGACACAAATACCAGATACACGATGTTTCGAAGCGTTCGGCATCGACGGTAAGTAAGGATTCACTTCCCTGCCCCTTCAATCGTTCTTTCCATCGATAATTGACACAAATACCAGATACACGATGTTTCGAAGCGTTCGGCATCGACGGTAAGTAAGGATTCACTTCCCTGCCCCTTCAATCGTGCTTTCTATCGATAATTGTCACGAATACCTGATACACGATGTTTCGAAGCGTTCTACATCGGCGGTAGGTAAAGATTCACTTCCCAGCCATGGCAATCGTTCTTTCCAACGATAATTGACACAAATACCAGATACACGATGTTTCGAAGCGTTCGGCATCGACGGTAAGTAAGGATTCACTTCCCTGCCCCTTCAATCGTTCTTTCCATCGATAATTGACACAAATACCAGATACACGATGTTTCGAAGCGTTCGGCATCGACGGTAAGTAAGGATTCACTTCCCTGCCCCTTCAATCGTGCTTTCTATCGATAATTGTCACGAACACCTGATACACGATGTTTCGAAGCGTTCTACATCGGCGGTAGGTAAAGATTAACTTCCCAGCCATGGCAATCGTTCTTTCTATCGATAATTGGCACGAATTCGTGATATTCGATGTTTCCCATTGTTCTACATCGGCGGTACGTAAGGATTCCCTTCCCAGCCCTCGCAATCGTTCTTTCCATCGATAATTGACACAAATACCAGATACACGATGTTTCGAAGCGTTCGGCATCGATGGTAAGTAAGGATTCACTTCTCTGCCCCTTCAATCGTGCTTTCTATCGATAATTGTCACGAATACCTGATACACGATGTTTCGAAGCGTTCTACATCGGCGGTAGGTAAGGATTCACTTCCCATCCCTCGCAATCATTCTAACTATCGATAATTGCCACGAATATGTGATATTCAATGTTTCCCATCGTTCTACATCGGCGGTAGGTAAAGATTCACTTCCCAGCCATGGCAATCGTTCTTTCCATCGATAATTGACACAAATACCAGATACACGATGTTTCGAAGCGTTCGGCATCGACGGTAAGTAAGGATTCTCTTCCCTGCCCCTTCAATCGTTCTTTCCATCGATAATTGACACAAATACCAGATACACGATGTTTCGAAGCGTTCGGCATCGACGGTAAGTAAGGATTCACTTCCCTGCCCCTTCAATCGTTCTTTCTATCGATAATTGGCACGAATACCTGATAGACGATGTTTCGAAGCGTTCTACATCGGCGGTAGGTAAGGATTCACTTCCCAGCCATGGCAATCGTTCTTTCTATCGATAATTGGCACGAATTCGTGATATTCGATGTTTCCCATTGTTCTACATCGGCGGTACGTAAGGATTCCCTTCCCAGCCCTCGCAATCGTTCTGTCCATCGATAATTGACACAAATACCAGATACACGATGTTTCGAAGCGTTCTACATCGGCGGTAGGTAAGGATTCACTTCCCATCCCTCGCAATCATTCTAACTATCGATAATTGCCACGAATATGTGATATTCAATGTTTCCCATCGTTCTACATCGGCGGTAGGTAAAGATTCACTTCTCAGCCATGTCAATCGTTCTAACTATCGATAATTGCCACGAATATGTGATATTCGATGATTCCCATTGTTCTACATCGGCGGTAGGTAAGGATTTACTTCCCAGCCCTCGCAATCGTTCTTTCTATCGATAATTGGAACGAATACGTGATATTCGATGTTTCCAAGCGGTCTGCATCGATGGTAATTAAGGGAATCACTTCCCAGCACTCGCAATCGTTCTAACTATCGATAATTGCCACGAATATGTGATATTTGATGTTTCCCATCATAATACATCGGCTGTAGGTAAGGATTCACTTCCCAGCCCTCGCAATCGTTCTAACTATCGATAATGGCCACGAATATGTGATATTCGATGTTTCCCATCGTTCTGCATCGATGGAAATTAAGGATTCACTTCCCATCCCTCGCAATCGTTCTAACTATCGATAATTGCCACGAATATGTGATATTCGATGTTTCCCATCGTTCTACATCGGCGGTAGGTAAAGATTCACTTCCCAGCCATGGCAATCGTTCTTTCCATCGATAATTGACACAAATACCAGATACACGATGTTTCGAAGCGTTCGGCATCGACGGTAAGTAAGGATTCACTTCCCTGCCCCTTCAATCGTTCTTTCCATCGATAATTGACACAAATACCAGATACACGATGTTTCGAAGCGTTCGGCATCGACGGTAAGTAAGGATTCACTTCCCTGCCCCTTCAATCGTGCTTTCTATCGATAATTGTCACGAATACCTGATACACGATGTTTCGAAGCGTTCTACATCGGCGGTAGGTAAAGATTCACTTCCCAGCCATGGCAATCGTTCTTTCCATCGATAATTGACACAAATACCAGATACACGATGTTTCGAAGCGTTCGGCATCGACGGTAAGTAAGGATTCACTTCCCTGCCCCTTCAATCGTTCTTTCCATCGATAATTGACACAAATACCAGATACACGATGTTTCGAAGCGTTCGGCATCGACGGTAAGTAAGGATTCACTTCCCTGCCCCTTCAATCGTGCTTTCTATCGATAATTGTCACGAATACCTGATACACGATGTTTCGAAGCGTTCTACATCGGCGGTAGGTAAAGATTCACTTCCCAGCCATGGCAATCGTTCTTTCCATCGATAATTGACACAAATACCAGATACACGATGTTTCGAAGCGTTCGGCATCGACGGTAAGTAAGGATTCACTTCCCTGCCCCTTCAATCGTTCTTTCCATCGATAATTGACACAAATACCAGATACACGATGTTTCGAAGCGTTCGGCATCGACGGTAAGTAAGGATTCACTTCCCTGCCCCTTCAATCGTGCTTTCTATCGATAATTGTCACGAATACCTGATACACGATGTTTCGAAGCGTTCTACATCGGCGGTAGGTAAAGATTCACTTCCCAGCCATGGCAATCGTTCTTTCCATCGATAATTGACACAAATACCAGATACACGATGTTTCGAAGCGTTCGGCATCGACGGTAAGTAAGGATTCACTTCCCTGCCCCTTCAATCGTTCTTTCCATCGATAATTGACACAAATACCAGATACACGATGTTTCGAAGCGTTCGGCATCGACGGTAAGTAAGGATTCACTTCCCTGCCCCTTCAATCGTGCTTTCTATCGATAATTGTCACGAACACCTGATACACGATGTTTCGAAGCGTTCTACATCGGCGGTAGGTAAAGATTCACTTCCCAGCCATGGCAATCGTTCTTTCTATCGATAATTGGCACGAATTCGTGATATTCGATGTTTCCCATTGTTCTACATCGGCGGTACGTAAGGATTCCCTTCCCAGCCCTCGCAATCGTTCTTTCCATCGATAATTGACACAAATACCAGATACACGATGTTTCGAAGCGTTCGGCATCGATGGTAAGTAAGGATTCACTTCTCTGCCCCTTCAATCGTGCTTTCTATCGATAATTGTCACGAATACCTGATACACGATGTTTCGAAGCGTTCTACATCGGCGGTAGGTAAGGATTCACTTCCCATCCCTCGCAATCATTCTAACTATCGATAATTGCCACGAATATGTGATATTCAATGTTTCCCATCGTTCTACATCGGCGGTAGGTAAAGATTCACTTCCCAGCCATGGCAATCGTTCTTTCCATCGATAATTGACACAAATACCAGATACACGATGTTTCGAAGCGTTCGGCATCGACGGTAAGTAAGGATTCACTTCCCTGCCCCTTCAATCGTTCTTTCCATCGATAATTGACACAAATACCAGATACACGATGTTTCGAAGCGTTCGGCATCGACGGTAAGTAAGGATTCACTTCCCTGCCCCTTCAATCGTTCTTTCTATCGATAATTGGCACGAATACCTGATAGACGATGTTTCGAAGCGTTCTACATCGGCGGTAGGTAAGGATTCACTTCCCAACCCTCGCAATCGTTCTTTCTATCGATAATTGGCACGAATTCGTGATATTCGATGTTTCCCATTGTTCTACATCGGCGGTACGTAAGGATTCCCTTCCCAGCCCTCGAAATCGTTCTGTCCATCGATAATTGACACAAATACCAGATACACGATGTTTCGAAGCGTTCGGCATCGACGGTAAGTAAGGATTCACTTCCCTGCCCCTTCAATCGTGCTTTCTATCGATAATTGTCACGAATACCTGATACACGATGTTTCGAAGCGTTCTATATCGGCGGTAGGTAAAGATTCACTTCCCAGCCATGGCAATCGTTCTTTCCATCGATAATTGACACAAATACCAGATACACGATGTTTCGAAGCGTTCGGCATCGACGGTAAGTAAGGATTCACTTCCCTGCCCCTTCAATCGTTCTTTCCATCGATAATTGACACAAATACCAGATACACGATGTTTCGAAGCGTTCGGCATCGACGGTAAGTAAGGATTCACTTCCCTGCCCCTTCAATCGTGCTTTCTATCGATAATTGTCACGAATACCTGATACACGATGTTTCGAAGCGTTCTATATCGGCGGTAGGTAAAGATTCACTTCCCAGCCATGGCAATCGTTCTTTCCATCGATAATTGACACAAATACCAGATACACGATGTTTCGAAGCGTTCGGCATCGACGGTAAGTAAGGATTCACTTCCCTGCCCCTTCAATCGTTCTTTCCATCGATAATTGACACAAATACCAGATACACGATGTTTCGAAGCGTTCGGCATCGACGGTAAGTAAGGATTCACTTCCCTGCCCCTTCAATCGTTCTTTCTATCGATAATTGGCACGAATACCTGATAGACGATGTTTCGAAGCGTTCTACATCGGCGGTAGGTAAGGATTCACTTCCCAGCCATGGCAATCGTTCTTTCTATCGATAATTGGCACGAATTCGTGATATTCGATGTTTCCCATTGTTCTACATCGGCGGTACGTAAGGATTCCCTTCCCAGCCCTCGCAATCGTTCTTTCCATCGATAATTGACACAAATACCAGATACACGATGTTTCGAAGCGTACGGCATCGATGGTAAGTAAGGATTCACTTCCCTGCCCCTTCAATCGTGCTTTCTATCGATAATTGTCACGAATACCTGATACACGATGTTTCGAAGCGTTCTACATCGGCGGTAGGTAAGGATTCACTTCCCATCCCTCGCAATCATTCTAACTATCGATAATTGCCACGAATATGTGATATTCAATGTTTCCCATCGTTCTACATCGGCGGTAGGTAAAGATTCACTTCCCAGCCATGTCAATCGTTCTAACTATCGATAATTGCCACGAATATGTGATATTCGATGATTCCCATTGTTCTACATCGGCGGTAGGTAAGGATTTACTTCCCAGCCCTCGCAATCGTTCTTTCTATCGATAATTGGAACGAATACGTGATATTCGATGTTTCCAAGCGGTCTGCATCGATGGTAATTAAGGGAATCACTTCCCAGCACTCGCAATCGTTCTAACTATCGATAATTGCCACGAATATGTGATATTTGATGTTTCCCATCATAATACATCGGCTGTAGGTAAGGATTCACTTCCCAGCCCTCGCAATCGTTCTAACTATCGATAATGGCCACGAATATGTGATATTCGATGTTTCCCATCGTTCTGCATCGATGGAAATTAAGGATTCACTTCCCATCCCTCGCAATCGTTCTAACTATCGATAATTGCCACGAATATGTGATATTCGATGTTTCCCATCGTTCTACATCGGCGGTAGGTAAAGATTCACTTCCCAGCCATGGCAATCGTTCTTTCTATCGATAATTGGCACGAATTCGTGATATTCGATGTCTCCCATTGTTCTACATCGGCGGTACGTAAGGATTCCCTTCCCAGCCCTCGCAATCGCTCTGTCCATCGATAATTGACACAAATACCAGATACACGATGTTTCGAAGCGTTCGGCATCGACGGTAAGTAAGGATTCACTTCCCAGCCATGGCAATCGTTCTTTCCATCGATAATTGACACAAATACCAGATACACGATGTTTCGAAGCGTTCGGCATCGACGGTAAGTAAGGATCCACTTCCCTGCCCCTTCAATCGTGCTTTCTATCGATAATTGCCACGAATACCTGATACACGATGTTTCGAAGCGTTCTACATCGGCGGTAGGTAAAGATTCACTTCCCAGCCATGGCAATCGTTCTTTCCATCGATAATTGACACAAATACCAGATACACGATGTTTCGAAGCGTTCGGCATCGACGGTAAGTAAGGATTCACTTCCCTGCCCCTTCAATCGTTCTTTCTATCGATAATTGGCACGAATACCTGATAGACGATGTTTCGAAGCGTTCTACATCGGCGGTAGGTAAGGATTCACTTCCCAACCCTCGCAATCGTTCTTTCTATCGATAATTGGAACGAATACGTGATATTCGATGTTTCCAAGCGTTCTGCATCGATGGAAATTAAGGATTCACTTCCCATCCCTCGCAATCGTTCTAACTATCGATAATTGCCACGAATATGTGATATTCGATGTTTCCCATCGTTCTACATCGGCGGTAGGTAAAGATTCACTTCCCAGCCATGGCAATCGTTCTTTCTATCGATAATTGGCACGAATTCGTGATATTCGATGTTTCCCATTGTTCTACATCGGCGGTACGTAAGGATTCCCTTCCCAGCCCTCGCAATCGTTCTGTCCATCGATAATTGACACAAATACCAGATACACGATGTTTCGAAGCGTTCGGCATCGACGGTAAGTAAGGATTCACTTCCCTGCCCCTTCAATCGTGCTTTCTATCGATAATTGTCACGAATACCTGATACACGATGTTTCGAAGCGTTCTACATCGGCGGTAGGTTAGGATTCACTTCCCATCCCTCGCAATCATTCTAACTATCGATAATTGCCACGAATATGTGATATTCAATGTTTCCCATCGTTCTACATCGGCGGTAGATAAAGATTCACTTCCCAGCCATGGCAATCGTTCTAACTATCGATAATTGCCACGAATATGTGATATTCGATGATTCCCATTGTTCTACATCGGCGGTAGGTAAGGATTCACTTCCCAGCCCTCGCAATCGTTCGTTCTATCGATAATTGGAACGAATACGTGATATTCGATGTTTCCAAGCGTTCTCCATCGATGGTAATTAAGGGAATCACTTCCCAGCACTCGCAATCGTTCTAACTATCGATAATTGCCACGAATATGTGATATTTGATGTTTCCCATCATTCTACATCGGCTGTAGGTAAGGATTCACTTCCCAGCCCTCGCAATCGTTCTAACTATCGATAATGGCCACGAATATGTGATATTCGATGTTTCCCATCGTTCTACATCGGCGGTAGGTAAGGATTCACTTCCCATCCCTCGCAATCGTTCTAACTATCGATAATTGCCACGAATATGTGATATTCGATGTTTCCCATCGTTCTACATCGGCGGTAGGTAAAGATTCACTTCCCAGCCATGGCAATCGTTCTTTCTATCGATAATTGGCACGAATTCGTGATATTCGATGTTTCCCATTGTTCTACATCGGCGGTACGTAAGGATTCCCTTCCCAGCCCTCGCAATCGTTCTTTCCATCGATAATTGACACAAATACCAGATACACGATGTTTCGAAGCGTTCGGCATCGACGGTAAGTAAGGATTCACTTCCCTGCCCCTTCAATCGTGCTTTCTATCGATAATTGTCACGAATACCTGATACACGATGTTTCGAAGCGTTCTACATCGGCGGTAGGTAAAGATTCACTTCCCAGCCATGGCAATCGTTCTTTCCATCGATAATTGACACAAATACCAGATACACGATGTTTCGAAGCGTTCGGCATCGACGGTAAGTAAGGATTCACTTCCCTGCCCCTTCAATCGTTCTTTCTATCGATAATTGGCACGAATACCTGATAGACGATGTTTTGAAGCGTTCTACATCGGCGGTAGGTAAGGATTCACTTCCCAGCCATGGCAATCGTTCTTTCTATCGATAATTGGCACGAATTCGTGATATTCGATGTTTCCCATTGTTCTACATCGGCGGTACGTAAGGATTCCCTTCCCAGCCCGCGCAATCGTTCGGTCCATCGATAATTGACACAAATACCAGATACACGATGTTTCGAAGCGTGCGGCATCGACGGTAAGTAAGGATTCACTTCCCTGCCCCTTCAATCGTGCTTTCTATCGATAATTGTCACGAATACCTGATACACGATGTTTCGAAGCGTTCTACATCGGCGGTAGGTAAGGATTCACTTCCCATCCCTCGCAATCATTCTAACTATCGATAATTGCCACGAATATGTGATATTCAATGTTTCCCATCGTTCTACATCGGCTGATGTGCCGATGTGGGGAAACTGATGTGCAAAGGATGTGGGGCAGTGGTAGCAAAACCCGTTACATGTACATCCTGCAACGTTGCGTCTCATCCGGCTTGTGTCCATCGAACTCAGCATCCCTTTTTCAAGGGGAAGCTGTTAGATTGCGGAGATGATATGGCACCCACTGTCTCCCCTACCACACAAATTGGCGGCATTGAAATATCATCGAATGACTTTCTGCTGAAGAAGATCAAGGAACTTCTAGATGCTAAATTCTCTAAACTAGAAAATGAGCTGAGGGTTTTTCAATCGAATCTTGAACTACTAAACAACTCTTTAACAGATCTAAATAATAGAGTCTCCAAATTGGAATCGAATTGCTCTGAAGAGGACATATTGGAGGAACTTGCGGATAGGAATAGGAGATCGGCCAATATTATTATGTTTAATCTTGTCGATACGGACGTGACTTCGGACATTTGTGCAGTGAACAATTTACTACGTGAAACCGGTGTCACCGATACCATTGACAAATTTTCGGTGAAAAGATTGGGAAGAAAAAATTCAAGTAAACCACGTCCTCTCTGCGTGTCTTTTGACTCACCAAGCATCCCAATTAAAATTCTAAAGAATAAACATAGCTACTCTGGTTCTGCAAGAATATCTAATGACTCCACAGTGAAACAACGTGCGTTCTTAAGTGATCTGCGTGCGAAACTGCGGGATTTGAACGATCAAAACAAGTCTATTAGATATGTCAACGGTACTCCAAAGATTGTGTCAGTAAACCGGCAACATTCAAAAAACTAGCACGGAACTGGTCTATATATTACCAGAATGTCAGAGGTCTGCGCACAAAACTTCAAGATTTACATCATAGTATTGCTTGTTCTAATCACTTATACGATGTCATACTGTTAACGGAAACCTGGATCACGGATAATATTTCGGATAGTGAACTGGGTCTTGATGACTATTCGATTTATCGTTGCGATAGAACAAAACAAACAAGCGCCTGCACCAGAGGAGGGGGGGTTCTCATTGCTATAAGCAATAATTTACGTAGTCAAAGAATTCATACAGTCCTTTATGACTCTGAGCATATTTTCTGTAAAATTGGCAATGGGAGACACTCGGTAATACTAGGTGTCGTGTACCTTCCTCCTCGTACTAGCATGGATATATATAAGAACTTCTGCAACTGCATCGCGGATATTCTAAAAAGATTTAATAACTGTGACTTTTATATATGCGGCGATTTTAACCTTCCTCAAATACTCTGGCTCAACCACGATAACACAATTCAATTTTCAAAACGACAATTAGCATCATCGACTGAAATTGAGGTGGCTGAGTTCATATCAGAAACCTTTAATTTTCACAACGCACTGCAGATAAATTCTATAACTAATTCGCATAATAACGTCCTAGATCTGGCATTTACAAATAATTCTGCCGCCACTTGCGTCTCTGCCTTGGATATATTACTTCCACCAGATGCTTATCATCCTCCATTGTTAATCAACGCTAAATGTAACATGTCGAATATACAAAGAAATAATTATTATTATTATGACTTTAAGAGAGGAGATTACCGAGGAATCAACAACTATTTCAATGGTGTGTTCTGGGATGAAGTATTATCAAATGATGATGTGGAGTCAGCTACTACTTTGCTTTACGACTACATATTCACTGCTATTGAGACATATGTTCCGAAATGTTACTCTAATTATTGTGATTTTCCAAAATGGTTTTCGTCACACCTGAAAAACTTAGTACGCAGAAAGAAATTAGCCCATCAAAAGTTTAAGAAAACTTCTTCATATGATGATTACTTGCACTTCTCTACTTTACGAGATAAATGTAAAAAACTTGCTAAGGAATGCCGGCTTAAATATATTAACAAAACTGAAATGCTTATGCAGCACAATATTAAGTCATTTTGGAGTTTCGTAAATGCACAACGTAAAGTCAACAAGTTACCAAATATTATGTATTACCGTAATATCTCAGCGTTTGACGACAACTCAGTTGCAAACCTATTCGCGAAATTCTTTGGCTCTGTATATAAACACAATACAGACAATTGTCATGCACTTGAATATGGGACCAGCACATGTTTGTCAACTCTCACCATAAGCATTAGCGAAATCCTAATCAAATTAAGTCAATTAGATATAACGAAAGGTCCAGGGATAGATGGAATACCTCCTTTTTTCTTTAAACAATGTAGCTATATCCTATCTCGTCCAATCTGGATAATTTTTAATAGATCTTTGAGTTCAGGATACTTTCCTTCGTGTTGGAAAACCAGTTTAGTGACACCTATTTTCAAGTCGGGTAGCAAAACTGATATTGAAAATTACCGGCCCATCTGCATCAATAGCATACTTCCGAATCTTTTTGAAAATATCATTGCCGAGAAACTGAGCCTCAACATCTCACATCTAATATGTAAAGAACAACACGGATTCATGCGTAAAAGATCTACTACAACAAACTTAGCGCTTTTTAGCAAATATGTATCCTCTAGTCTGGATATGAATTTACAAGTAGATACTATTTTCACGGACTTTCAGAAGGCTTTTGATTCGGTAAATCACTCTATATTAGTTAAAAAACTGTACTCTGTAGGATTGAGAGGCCGGATCCTGCAGTGGTTCAAAAGCTACATATTGGATCGTCAGCAAATAGTTAGGATCCGGAACCAAAGATCCTCACCTATTGACGTTAGATCTGGAGTGCCACAGGGATCTCACCTCGGTCCACTACTATTTAACATCTTTATCAACGACTTAAACACAGTATTCAAAAGTAGCAAATTCCTACTGTTTGCTGACGATCTTAAAATTTTTCGAACCATTTCCCATCCTGAGGACACTGAAGAATTTCAATCGGACCTCGACAGATTCAACAACTGGTGTGTAGATAATCTTATGAGTCTAAATATTGCTAAATGTCATGTAATGCGATCCTCTCGAAGCTCCAACATGATAGTTTATCCATATAAATTGAACCGTACTATTTTAACATCTATCGATGAAATCCGCGACCTAGGAGTAAGCTACACTGCCTCCTTGGATTTTTCCAAACACATTTCAAATTTAACTAATTCAGCTATGAAAACACTTGGATTTGTAATACGCTTCTCCAAAGAATTTCGAAACATTGATACCATTCGATTACTCTATATCTCGTTAGTTCGTCCAACCTTAGAGTATGCCTCCATTATCTGGACACCATCGAAAGGCAAATATATAAAAATGATGGAGGCAGTGCAACACAAATTCTTACGATTTTGCGCCTATAAACTACAACGCCCTATGCGTTATAATGAACATAATTATGCACCCATATTAGAGGAACTTCGCTTGGATACGCTAAAAAATCGTAGAATTGTTCTTGACATGACATTTTTGTTTAAACTACTAAATAATAATATAGACTCATCAGCGTTATTAGAATCTGTAAATTTTTACGCACCATCAAGGCATCTACGAATCAGAGAAACTTTTTATACACAAACCTACAAAACGAAATACAGTGTAGCAGACCCAGTAAACCGCATCTCAACTCTATATAATACCTTGATGGATAATGCGGACCTCTTTAATATATCATTAACCACTCTAAAAAGGAATCTGCAACAATCCCTTAGAATGCCTGAGGCATAAAAGCTGTTAATTATAGAGCAAACCCATGTATGTATGTCTAGTTATATAAGTTGTAAATAAGTATATAAGTTGTAAAAAGGGCAATGCCCGTTGATTGTATTATTAATAAGTGTATTATTAATAATAAAAAATAATAATAAAATAATAATATCAAGTGTTCGTTCCAATTATCGATAGAAAGAACAATTGCAAGGGCTGGGAAGTGAATCCTTACCTACCGCCGATGTAGAACGATGGGAAACATCGAATATCACGTATACGTGCCAATTATCGATAGAAAGAACGATTGCGAGGGCAGGGAATTGAATCCCTACTTACCTTCGATGCAGAACGTTTGCAAACAAGGAATATCAAGTATTCGTTCCAATTATCGATAGGAAAAACGATTGCACGGGCTGGGAAGTGAATCCTTACCAACCGCCGATGTAGAACGATGGGAAACATCGAAAATCACGTATACGTGCCAATTATCGATAGAAAGAACTATTGCGAGAGCAGAGAATTGAATCTATACTTACCGTCGATGCAGAAGTTTGCAACTATCGAATATCACGTATTCGTTCTAATTATCGATAGAAAGAACGATTGCAAGGGCTGGGACGTGAATCCTTACTTTCCAAAGATGCAGAGCGATGGGAAACATCGAACATCATGTATACGTGCCAATTATCCATAGAAAGAACGATTGAGAGGGCAGGGAATTGAATCCCTACTTACCGTCGATGCAGAAAGCTTGGAAAAGTCGAATATCACGTGATAGTTCCAATTATCGATAGAAAGAACGATTGCGAGGGCAGGGAATTGAATCCCTACTTACCTTCGATGCAGAACGTTTGTAAACAAGGAATATCAAGTGTTCGTTCCAATTATCGATAGGAAGAACAATTGCAAGGGCTGGGAAGTGAATCCTTACCTACCGCCGATGTAGAACGATGGGAAATATCGAATATCACGTATACGTGCCAATTATCGAAAGAAAGGACGAATGCGACGGCCGTGAAGTTCATCCTTACTTACCATCGATGCAGAACGCTTGAAACATCGAATATTACGTATTCATTCCAATTATCGATAGAAAGAACGATTGCGAGGGCAGGGAATTGAATCCCTACTTACCTTCGATGGAGAACGTTTGGAAACAAGGAATATCAAGTATTCGTTCCAATTATCGATAGGAAAAACGATTGCACGGGCTGGGATGTGAATCCTTACCTACCGCCGATGTAGAACGATGGGAAACATCGAATATCACGTATACGTGCCAATTATCGATAGAAAGAACGATTGCGAGAGCAGGGAATTGAATCCCTACTTACCGTCGATGCAGAAAGCTTGGAAAAGTCGAATATCACGTGATCGTTCCAATTATCGATAGAAAGAACGATTGCGAGGGCAGGGAATTGAATCCCTACTTACCTTCGATGGAGAACGTTTGGAAACAAGGAATATCAAGTATTCGTTCCAATTATCGATAGGAAAAACGATTGCACGGGCTGGGATGTGAATCCTTACCTACCGCCGATGTAGAACGATGGGAAACATCGAATATCACGTATACGTGCCAATTATCGATAGAAAGAACGATTGCGAGGGCAGGGAAGTGAATCCATACTTACCGTCGATGCAGAAGTTTGCAAACATCGAATATCACGTATTCGTTCCAATTATCGATAGCAAGAACGATTCCAAGGGTTGGGACGTGAATCCTTACTTTCCAAAGATGCAGAACGATGGGAAACATCGAAAATCACGTATACGTGCCAATTATCGATAGAAAGAACGATTGCGAGAGCAGTAAGCAGTAAGTTTTCGTCGTAAGCCAAGGTGGAAGGCATCGTGCTGAGGGCTGAATGGCCGGGGCGACGTTAAATATGCCCGGTCGTAAACGATCCCTGCGGGGCACCTGGGGCCACCCCGCAGTATTTCAGCCCCCTAGCCTAGGTAAGGGGGAGGCCTAGGTGGTCCTCCAGTTCCCCCAACGAAATACAGTGGCCGCCGGAGGCTTCGGCCAATGGGGGCCGATCATGATATAATGACTTCCAATACCAACCAAAACCTATATCGGACGGATTTAGATGACGATGACCTGGCAATCATAACGGACCTTGGAATGGAAAATACGGTAGAAAAGAGTGTGGCACTGGACCCCCAGGAGAGGGTTACGGGAGACAAGCCGAGCGGCACTATAGCTGAGGCTGGAAATCCCTTCAAGCCTAGGGCCAGCTTGAGTCGAAGCCCGACCAGAATGACCCCGACTCGGGAGATTGAAAGGTGTATAGGGGCTGAGGAAGACCCCCTTGAGGTAGGAGACGCCCATCCTGTGGTATCAGTAGAAAAGACCGGAGCCGCGGAGCGGAAGGCAGATGCGATGCTTACGGACAACGTGCTGGTACCACGGGACACGATAAACAAGATGCTGAAACAAGTCCGGATCGCAAGCCTGGCGGTCAGAGCGATTTACGAATACGCGACCACCACGAGGAACGTGAGCCGACTGCTCAGGGAAAAAAGTGCCTTGGCCATCAGGCACCTGGAGAGCCTGTCTGAGGGACTCGAGCAGACCCACCGATGCCCACGGGAGGGAAATGCGGCTCAGGAGGCGGGTACCGGAAGGACAAAAACGGGAACCTCAAATACAGCCTCCCAAACCGAGGACCGAGCGACCGGCGTGGACACTCGAACGACAAGTGAGGTACAGGAAGGAGGGACCCTGCAAACGAGGAGACGTACCTCGCCTAAAGAGGCTATTAAGGAGGGAAGTAGACTCAAGAGAAAAGAGAGGACCCCGCCGGAGCAGGAAGGGAAAAAGCGCAGCCGACCTAACGCAAAGGTATCGGATAACGTGACCCAACCAACCGGACGGGGTAACGAACTCGTTAGGGGGAGAATGGAGAGCCCTACAGAGCCAAGCGAGTCGGACTTAGGGAGCCCCATGATTAGGCCCCCCTCTGACGACTATACAGAACCAATGGATCTGGATGCCGGTCCGCCGCTGCACCTTCTTTCGCGTAATAGGCGGAACCGGGGACGGCCCATCCGACCCACACGGCCCACTCCAGACGTTAGATGGGACTATGTATCAAACGTACCCCTAACGGAGCGATCACCTCGACGACCTACGTACTCCGAGACAGTAAGGGACGAGAGAGGGAGACCGTATCGAAACCCTCTCATGGCCAGCGCTGAAATAGCGTACCTACGAGAGACCAGGATCCCCCACTGGGAGTGGCGAGGGTACTCCAGTGATGACCTTACGGAGGCAGGCGAGGTGGACCTGCTTGGACTGGAACCCCTGGAAACTGATCGTAGAGGATACCCTCGGGATCGAATAGCTGCGGGCCGAGAAAGGACGACCGCCGGGCGGCAAGAAAAAGCAAGGGTGGCCCCTCCAAAAAGGCCGAAGAGACCTAGAAGAAGGGCCAAACCTGAGGCCGTCCTTGTAAAAATCGGAGAGGGGAGCTCCTATTTGGAGACATACAAAAAGGTTGCTGGAGAGCTTAGGTCCCACTGTAAAGATGTAAAGGGGGTGCGCAGGACCCGAACCGGCCATCTGCTGATTGAGATTGGACGCGAGACTAAGGTCGAGGAAGTCGCCAAACTTGTGCGTAGCTGCCTGGGCGACGCCGCACAGGTGAAACAGCTGCAAGAGACAACTACACTTCAACTGAGGGGCCTAGATCCCATAATAACGAAGGAGGAGGTGGCAGTCGACTTGGCAGCTGCAGGCAAAATCGACCCGGCCGAGGTGCATGTCCAGGCGCTGAGACCAATGCGGGACGGTACCCAGGTCGGGGTAGTTAGAGTTCCCTCCAATAAATTGAGTGGGGAGCTACGATCAGGTAGGATCAGGGTGGGTCTGGTGATCTGCAGGGCGAAGATTCTCCCTGATATCACCAGGTGCTACAGATGCCACCAAATGGGTCATGTGGGGCTTGAGTGCCGTAACCTCGAGGCAGGAAAGTCCCTATGTCGCAAATGCGGGCTTGAGGGGCACAGCATGGATACCTGTGAGAACTCCCCGAGGTGCATTCTGTGCTCCAGGGAGGGTACGACCGGACCTAACACGAGGCATGTGGCTGGGGCCCTTAACTGCCCGGCATACAGGGAAAGATTAATAGTACACAATAATGGCTAGTACGAAATCAACCCGGAAAATCCGCATTCTTCAGATAAACCTGAATAGATGTAGGCTGGCTCAGGAATTACTGTTAAATTCCGCCATACAATACGAAGCAGACGCAGTATGCATCTCAGAGCCGTATCGCATCTTGAAGGGATGGCATGCCGATCCTCGGGGCGACGCGGCGATATATACTCCTCCGGGGAGCGCCCTACGAACCCCCAACGAGGTGTCCATGGGCGACGGGTTCGTCCTGCTGCGGGCGTCTGACTGGGTGGTTGGTAGCTGCTACTGCTCCCCCAACGTCACCCAGGAGGTATTCCTGGAGTTCGTGAACGGCCTAGCGACCGGTATGGACGAAATGGAAAAAGCGGAGTACGTGGCCATAGCAGGGGACTTTAATGCTAAATCCCCAGCCTGGGGGAGTAGGGTATTGGACAACAGGGGAGCGGCAATGATGGATTTGGCGCTGGAGAAGGGGTTGGCCCCGATTAATTCAGCAGGTGGAGCAACGTTCGAACGAAACGGCGGGCGCTCGAAAATCGACTGCGTCTTGGTCAGTGCCGAGGCTCATGGGCGGTTGAGCTTTAGCAGGGTTTTGACAGACTATACAGCGTCTGACCATTACTATATTCTCCATGAATTTCATCCAAAAGGCTCCTACGTTGGAAACGAGACAAGTTGGACATACTCACTCCGGGACCTGGACCAAGAGCGGGTCATGACGGCGTATAATGAAGCCGGGGAACGAGTATCCTGGGAGAACACGGTAGAACCATCCTTACCCAAGACCTATACGGATTTATTAAAAGGGATATGCGAGGTGGTACTACGAAAATCCCCTACGTGCAAGCGAAAAAAGACCTGCTATTGGTGGTCTCCTGAAATAGCAGAACTTAGAAAGATTGCCAATAAGCTAAGGAGAAGGGCTCAGCGGGCCGCTAAAGCGGATAGACCCAATAAGACAGAATTTGAAATGGAGTTCAAAGCCGCCAGGAAAGAACTGCGGAACGAAATAAGGGCCAACAAAGTGCGAAAATGGAAGGAGTTTTGCGCGACCCTAGAGAAGGACCCGTGGGGGCAACCTTACAAGGTGGTCACCCGGAGACTGAAGGGGACGACTCTCACCCCAATTCCGGATATTATGAAGAAAAAAATCGTTGAAACCCTGTTCGTCGTGACCCCCCCTACGGGAGCGGGAGAAACGACTGGGGCGGATGGAACCATGGAGGAACTAGAAACGCCGCCTGTATCACCGGGTGAGATACTTCTCGCGGCAAAAAAACTTAAGCTAAAGAAGGCAATTGGGATTGATAAAGTTCCGGCCGCCATCGTCAGGATTCTGGCAACTAGAGCACCGGAAGACTTAGCGAAAGTCTTCACGGCGACCCTGACGGGCGGTACAATACCGTCTGAATGGAAAACAGCCCGATTGGTCTGTTTCAAGAAACCAGATAAGACGGGTACATCTCCAGGGGACTATAGACCCATATGTATTCTCCCGGCACTCTCGAAGACGTGGGAATACGTCATTAAAGCCAGAATAGAGGAGTCCCTGGGCCCGCATGGCCTCCATCCAAGGCAATTTGGATTTAGGAGAGGAAAGTCGACGCTAGATGCACTTCACAAGCTGAACGAGGTGGTTGAGGACGCCAGGCGGAAGAACTGTATATGTGCGGCCATCACGTTCGACGTCCAAAATGCATTCAACACACTCCCATGGGAGAAGGTGCTGGAAGAATGCAGAAATAGGAGCATGCCGGCCTATCTCCTAAGGGCGCTGGGGAGCTATCTCAGCGAGAGAGCGGTCGTAGTCGACATGGAGAATGGGGAGGAGGTGGTGCCCATCTACGCCGGAGTTCCCCAGGGGTCCGTTCTAGGGCCACTCTTATGGAATATTGTATACGATGGAGTGTTACAATTCACGGGATACGGCTCTACCCTTATTGCGTTCGCGGACGACCTGTTGCTGGTGGCGACCGGAAGGGACTTCGATAGGGTGCAAAGAAACATGAACCGAATGCACCCCCAAATATTAGACTGGTTTGCGGACAAGGGGCTCCGTGTCTGCCCAGAGAAAACGAATGCGATCCTACTCACCAGGAAATGGACACCAAGCCCGGCAGACTTCATGATCGACGGCAGGACAGTTTCCGCAGCTGCCGAACTTAAATACTTGGGGGTGACTATCGATTCCAAGAGGACCTACGTCCCCCATATCACCAAGACGGTGGGAAAGGCCACGCGACTGATGTCGGCATTAATACCCCTACTGCCAAATTGCGGTGGTCCGGGGCAGCGATGCAGGAAACTGTACGAATCCGTCTGGACAGCTGTAATGCTGTACGGGGCACCCATCTGGGGCCCACCTGCGTTAAAGAGAGGCACTCAGAGGGCGACTCTGAGGAGAGCCCACAAAGTCCCTGTACTACGTGTTGCGTGCTGCTATCGTACGGTGGCCTATGAGGCGGCATGCGTCCTAGCTGGATCGCTGCCCATCCACCTACGGGTTAAAGAAAGGATCCGGTGGTACAGGGATACGCGGCGAATCAGGGGTGAGGGTTCTCAAGCCCCAGAGGAGAACAGATTAAATGCGAAGCGGAGACTGAAAGAGGAAATGATGACGCTCTGGCAGGCCGAGTGGGAGAAATTTAACGAGGCTAACTGGACTAGGAGGCTCATCCCTAACTTGCGGGAATGGCTACAGGGAAAAGAGAAAAGAGCAATGGACCACCATCTGGCACAACTCCTTACTGGACACGGCGTGTTTAACGAATATAGGGCCCGCATTGGCAAGACAGAGCATACAGCCTGCTGGGACTGTGAGTACGAAGCGGACAACGCGGAACATGTACTCCTGGCCTGCCCACGGTGGGACGAAGAGCGGACGCTGCTAGAGGAGGCCCTGGGGGCACGCATTGCGGTACACGATATAATGAAACTGGCGTGTAAAAAAGCGGAAGTATGGTTAGCACTGAAGAGATTCGCCCGGGTCACGATGGGCCATAGAATTCAAAAAGAAAACGAAGTGCAGAGACAGGAGCGGTTACGAGAGGGGGCCGCTCCCCGAGTAATGGGAGGAGCCTAGCGAACGCTGGGGACCGGTGCGCCAGGCTACCCGGCTGTTTTATCTACTGATCGAATAATTCGGGTATACGCAAACTAGGGCCGTTGGACGAACGCGGGGCTGCACTGGCATCCGCATCACCAACAGATCCAGGGGAGGACGCGTTAGTCGCCTACGCGACTTGGTTGTCTGTCAGACGATGTCGGTTATTCGACAAGACCTTTTAATCTTCTACCCCTGCCGAGATACTTGTTAGCCAAGTACCGAGTAATTTTTATCCATTTATTTATAGTACATTTTGACAGCGCACATCTAGGCGACACAATTTTATAGCAGACCCTCGGGCACCTCTGCCCGAGTCAGCTCTACATACGGTTCCAGGGTAATTAATACCCTGTCTGATAGGTCACTACTGATAGATTAGGACCTGAAAACCGCTGTATTAGCTATTTTATGACACTTACTCTATTGCATGTTTTATAGTATCTGTGTTGTACCTAACCTAACCCAGCCTATCTGTATTTCAATTTTACTGATTATCTGACGTTCATTATTCCTTTATGGACTGACGGACTTGCACATCCGGTATTATTTACTGTTTTATTTATCTATTCACCTATTTATTATTTACTTATTTATTTATTTATTTTATTTATTGATGTATTTATCTAATCTATGTATATAAGATCTTAAACCTAACCGGTTAGGTTAAGTAATGTAATATAGCGGGCTTTTTTTCCCGATTTATTTATATGCTCCGGGTCTATGTTATGACCGGATCTTTCCGTGGGCGCCTTCTGCGCAAATGTTTTAGTGCTCGTCCCGGGGTCGGAGTACCGGGCATTCCTCCCTGTATGCGAAAGCGGGGCGGGGAGGAATGAGAGGGATGGATGGTGGGTTTAAAAAAAAGAACGATGGGAAACATCGAAAATCACGTATACGTGCCAATTATCGATAGAAAGAACGATTGCGAGAGCAGGGAATCGAATCCCTACTTACCGTCGATGCAGAAAGCTTGGAAAAGTCGAATATCACGTGATCGTTCCAATTATCGATAGAAAGAACGATTGCGAGGGCAGGGAATTGAATCCCTACTTACCTTCGATGCAGAACGTTTGGAAACAAGGAATTTCAAGTATTCGTTCCAATTATCGATAGGAAAAACGATTGCACGGGCTGGGATGTGAATCCTTACCTACCGCCGATGTAGAACGATGGGAAATATCGAATATCACGTATACGTGCCAATTATCGATAGAAAGAACGATTGCGAGGGCAGGGAATTGAATCCCTACTTACCTTCGATGGAGAACGTTTGGAAACAAGGAATATCAAGTATTCGTTCCAATTATCGATAGGAAAAACGATTGCACGGGCTGGGATGTGAATCCTTACCTACCGCCGATGTAGAACGATGGGAAACATCGAAAATCATGTATACGTGCCAATTATCCATAGAAAGAACGATTGAGAGGGCAGGGAATTGAATCCCTACTTACCGTCGATGCAGAAAGCTTGGAAAAGTCGAATATCACGTGATAGTTCCAATTATCGATAGAAAGAACGATTGCGAGGGCAGGGAATTGAATCCCTACTCACCTTCGATGCAGAACGTTTGTAAACAAGGAATATCAAGTGTTCGTTCCAATTATCGATAGGAAGAACAATTGCAAGGGCTGGGAAGTGAATCCTTACCTACCGCCGATGTAGAACGATGGGAAATATCGAATATCACGTATACGTTCAAATTATCGATAGAAAGAACGATTGCGAGGGCCGGGAAGTGAATCCATACTTACCGTCGATGCAGAAGTTTGCAAACATCGAATATCACGTATTCGTTCAAATTATCGATATGAAGAACGATTGCAAGGGTTGGGACGTGAATCCTTACCTACCGCCGATGTAGAACGATGGGAAATATCGAATATCACGTATACGTGCCAATTAGCGATAGAAAGAACGATTGCGAGGGCAGGGAATTGAATCCCTACTTACCTTCGATGCAGAACGTTTGCAAACAAGGAATATCAAGTATTCGTTCCAATTATCGATAGGTAAAACGATTGCACGGGCTGGGAAGTGAATCCTTACCTACCGCCGATGTAGAACGATGGGAAACATCGAAAATCACGTATACGTGCCAATTATCGATAGAAAGAACGATTGCGAGAGCAGGGAATTGAATCCCTACTTACCGTCGATGCAGAAAGCTTGGAAAAGTCGAATATCACGTGATCGTTCCAATTATCGATAGAAAGAACGATTGCGAGGGCAGGGAATTGAATCCCTACTCACCTTCGATGCAGAACGTTTGCAAACAAGGAATATCAAGTATTCGTTCCAATTATCGATAGGAAAAACGATTGCAAGGGCTGGGAAGTGAATCCTTACCTACCGCCGATGTAAAACGATGGGAAATATCGAATATCACGTATACGTGCAAATTATCGATAGAAAGAACGATTGCGAGGGCCGGGAAGTGAATCCATACTTACCGTCGATGCAGAAGTTTGCAAACATCGAATATCACGTATTCGTTCAAATTATCGATATGAAGAACGATTGCAAGGGTTGGGACGTGAATCCTTACCTACCGCCGATGTAGAACGATGGGAAACATCGAATATCACGTATACGTGCCAATTATCGATAGAAAGAACGATTGCGAGGGCAGGGAATTGAATCCCTACTTACCGTCGATGCAGAAGTTTGCAACTATCGAATATCACGTATTCGTTCTAATTATCGATAGAAAGAACGATTGCAAGGGCTGGGACGTGAATCCATACTTTCCAAAGATGCAGAGCGATCGGAAACATCGAAAATCATGTATACGTGCCAATTATCCATAGAAAGAACGATTGAGAGGGCAGGGAATTGAATCCCTACTTACCGTCGATGCAGAAAGCTTGGAAAAGTCGAATATCACGTGATAGTTCCAATTATCGATAGAAAGAACGATTGCGAGGGCAGGGAATTGAATCCCTACTCACCTTCGATGCAGAACGTTTGCAAACAAGGAATATCAAGTGTTCGTTCCAATTATCGATAGGAAGAACAATTGCAAGGGCTGGGAAGTGAATCCTTACCTACCGCCGATGTAGAACGATGGGAAATATCGAATATCACGTATACGTGCAAATTATCGATAGAAAGAACGATTGCGAGGGCCGGGAAGTGAATCCATACTTACCGTCGATGCAGAAGTTTGCAAACATCGAATATCACGTATTCGTTCAAATTATCGATATGAAGAACGATTGCAAGGGTTGGGACGTGAATCCATACCTACCGCCGATGTAGAACGATGGGAAACATCGAAAATCACGTATACGTGCCAATTATCGATAGAAAGAACTATTGCGAGAGCAGAGAATTGAATCCATACTTACCGTCGATGCAGAAGTTTGCAACTATCGAATATCACGTATTCGTTCTAATTATCGATAGAAAGAACGATTGCAAGGGCTGGGACGTGAATCCATACTTTCCAAAGATGCAGAGCGATCGGAAACATCGAAAATCATGTATACGTGCCAATTATCCATAGAAAGAACGATTGAGAGGGCAGGGAATTGAATCCCTACTTACCGTCGATGCAGAAAGCTTGGAAAAGTCGAATATCACGTGATAGTTCCAATTATCGATAGAAAGAACGATTGCGAGGGCAGGGAATTGAATCCCTACTCACCTTCGATGCAGAACGTTTGTAAACAAGGAATATCAAGTGTTCGTTCCAATTATCGATAGGAAGAACAATTGCAAGGGCTGGGAAGTGAATCCTTACCTACCGCCGATGTAGAACGATGGGGAATATCGAATATCACGTATACGTGCCAATTATCGATAGAAAGAACGATTGCGAGGGCCGGGAAGTGAATCCATGCTTACCGTCGATGCAGAAGTTTGCAAACATCGAATATCACGTATTCGTTCAAATTATCGATATGAAGAACGATTGCAAGGGTTGGGACGTGAATCCATACCTACCGCCGATGTAGAACGATGGGAAACATCGAATATCACGTATACGTGCCAATTATCGATAGAAAGAACGATTGCGAGGGCAGGGAATTGAATCCCTACTTACCTTCGATGCAGAACGTTTGCAAACAAGGAATATCAAGTATTCGTTCCAATTATCGATAGGAAAAACGATTGCACGGGCTGGGAAGTGAATCCTTACCTACCGCCGATGTAGAACGATGGGAAACATCGAAAATCACGTATACGTGCCAATTATCGATAGAAAGAACTATTGCGAGAGCAGAGAATTGAATCCATACTTACCGTCGATGCAGAAGTTTGCAACTATCGAATATCACGTATTCGTTCTAATTATCGATAGAAAGAACGATTGCAAGGGCTGGGACGTGAATCCTTACTTTCCAAAGATGCAGAGCGATCGGAAACATCGAAAATCATGTATACGTGCCAATTATCCATAGAAAGAACGATTGAGAGGGCAGGGAATTGAATCCCTACTTACCGTCGATGCAGAAAGCTTGGAAAAGTCGAATATCACGTGATAGTTCCAATTATCGATAGAAAGAACGATTGCGAGGGCAGGGAATTGAATCCCTACTCACCTTCGATGCAGAACGTTTGCAAACAAGGAATATCAAGTGTTCGTTCCAATTATCGATAGGAAGAACAATTGCAAGGGCTGGGAAGTGAATCCTTACCTACCGCCGATGTAGAACGATGGGAAATATCGAATATCACGTATACGTGCCAATTATCGATAGAAAGAACGATTGCGAGGGCCGGGAAGTGAATCCATGCTTACCGTCGATGCAGAAGTTTGCAAACATCGAATATCACGTATTCGTTCAAATTATCGATATGAAGAACGATTGCAAGGGTTGGGACGTGAATCCATACCTACCGCCGATGTAGAACGATGGGAAACATCGAAAATCACGTATACGTGCCAATTATCGATAGAAAGAACTATTGCGAGAGCAGAGAATTGAATCCATACTTACCGTCGATGCAGAAGTTTGCAACTATCGAATATCACGTATTCGTTCTAATTATCGATAGAAAGAACGATTGCAAGAGCTGGGACGTGAATCCATACTTTCCAAAGATGCAGAGCGATCGGAAACATCGAAAATCATGTATACGTGCCAATTATCCATAGAAAGAACGATTGAGAGGGCAGGGAATTGAATCCCTACTTACTGTCGATGCAGAAAGCTTGGAAAAGTCGAATATCACGTGATAGTTCCAATTATCGATAGAAAGAACGATTGCGAGGGCAGGGAATTGAATCCCTACTCACCTTCGATGCAGAACGTTTGCAAACAAGGAATATCAAGTGTTCGTTCCAATTATCGATAGGAAGAACAATTGCAAGGGCTGGGAAGTGAATCCTTACCTACCGCCGATGTAGAACGATGGGAAATATCGAATATCACGTATACCTGCCAATTATCGATAGAAAGAACGATTGCGAGGGCCGGGAAGTGAATCCATAATTACCGTCGATGCAGAAGTTTGCAAACATCGAATATCACGTATTCGTTGAAATTATCGATATGAAGAACGATTGCAAGGGTTGGGACGTGAATCCTTACCTACCGCCGATGTAGAGCGATGGGAAACATCGAAAATCATGTATACGTGCCAATTATCCATAGAAAGAACGATTGAGAGGGCAGGGAATTGAATCCCTACTTACCGTCGATGCAGAAAGCTTGGAAAAGTCGAATATCACGTGATAGTTCCAATTATCGATAGAAAGAACGATTGCGAGGGCAGGGAATTGAATCCCTACTCACCTTCGATGCAGAACGTTTGTAAACAAGGAATATCAAGTGTTCGTTCCAATTATCGATAGGAAGAACAATTGCAAGGGCTGGGAAGTGAATCCTTACCTACCGCCGATGTAGAACGATGGGGAATATCGAATATCACGTATACGTGCCAATTATCGATAGAAAGAACGATTGCGAGGGCCGGGAAGTGAATCCATGCTTACCGTCGATGCAGAAGTTTGCAAACATCGAATATCACGTATTCGTTCAAATTATCGATATGAAGAACGATTGCAAGGGTTGGGACGTGAATCCATACCTACCGCCGATGTAGAACGATGGGAAACATCGAATATCACGTATACGTGCCAATTATCGATAGAAAGAACGATTGCGAGGGCAGGGAATTGAATCCCTACTTACCTTCGATGCAGAACGTTTGCAAACAAGGAATATCAAGTATTCGTTCCAATTATCGATAGGAAAAACGAATGCACGGGCTGGGAAGTGAATCCTTACCTACCGCCGATGTAGAACGATGGGAAACATCGAAAATCACGTATACGTGCCAATTATCGATAGAAAGAACTATTGCGAGAGCAGAGAATTGAATCCATACTTACCGTCGATGCAGAAGTTTGCAACTATCGAATATCACGTATTCGTTCTAATTATCGATAGAAAGAACGATTGCAAGGGCTGGGACGTGAATCCATACTTTCCAAAGATGCAGAGCGATCGGAAACATCGAAAATCATGTATACGTGCCAATTATCCATAGAAAGAACGATTGAGAGGGCAGGGAATTGAATCCCTACTTACCGTCGATGCAGAAAGCTTGGAAAAGTCGAATATCACGTGATAGTTCCAATTATCGATAGAAAGAACGATTGCGAGGGCAGGGAATTGAATCCCTACTCACCTTCGATGCAGAACGTTTGCAAACAAGGAATATCAAGTGTTCGTTCCAATTATCGATAGGAAGAACAATTGCAAGGGCTGGGAAGTGAATCCTTACCTACCGCCGATGTAGAACGATGGGAAATATCGAATATCACGTATACGTGCCAATTATCGATAGAAAGAACGATTGCGAGGGCCGGGAAGTGAATCCATGCTTACCGTCGATGCAGAAGTTTGCAAACATCGAATATCACGTATTCGTTCAAATTATCGATATGAAGAACGATTGCAAGGGTTGGGACGTGAATCCATACCTACCGCCGATGTAGAACGATGGGAAACATCGAAAATCACGTATACGTGCCAATTATCGATAGAAAGAACTATTGCGAGAGCAGAGAATTGAATCCATACTTACCGTCGATGCAGAAGTTTGCAACTATCGAATATCACGTATTCGTTCTAATTATCGATAGAAAGAACGATTGCAAGAGCTGGGACGTGAATCCATACTTTCCAAAGATGCAGAGCGATCGGAAACATCGAAAATCATGTATACGTGCCAATTATCCATAGAAAGAACGATTGAGAGGGCAGGGAATTGAATCCCTACTTACTGTCGATGCAGAAAGCTTGGAAAAGTCGAATATCACGTGATAGTTCCAATTATCGATAGAAAGAACGATTGCGAGGGCAGGGAATTGAATCCCTACTCACCTTCGATGCAGAACGTTTGCAAACAAGGAATATCAAGTGTTCGTTCCAATTATCGATAGGAAGAACAATTGCAAGGGCTGGGAAGTGAATCCTTACCTACCGCCGATGTAGAACGATGGGAAATATCGAATATCACGTATACCTGCCAATTATCGATAGAAAGAACGATTGCGAGGGCCGGGAAGTGAATCCATAATTACCGTCGATGCAGAAGTTTGCAAACATCGAATATCACGTATTCGTTGAAATTATCGATATGAAGAACGATTGCAAGGGTTGGGACGTGAATCCTTACCTACCGCCGATGTAGAGCGATGGGAAACATCGAAAATCATGTATACGTGCCAATTATCCATAGAAAGAACGATTGAGAGGGCAGGGAATTGAATCCCTACTTACCGTCGATGCAGAAAGCTTGGAAAAGTCGAATATCACGTGATAGTTCCAATTATCGATAGAAAGAACGATTGCGAGGGCAGGGAATTGAATCCCTACTCACCTTCGATGCAGAACGTTTGTAAACAAGGAATATCAAGTGTTCGTTCCAATTATCGATAGGAAGAACAATTGCAAGGGCTGGGAAGTGAATCCTTACCTACCGCCGATGTAGAACGATGGGGAATATCGAATATCACGTATACGTGCCAATTATCGATAGAAAGAACGATTGCGAGGGCCGGGAAGTGAATCCATGCTTACCGTCGATGCAGAAGTTTGCAAACATCGAATATCACGTATTCGTTCAAATTATCGATATGAAGAACGATTGCAAGGGTTGGGACGTGAATCCATACCTACCGCCGATGTAGAACGATGGGAAACATCGAATATCACGTATACGTGCCAATTATCGATAGAAAGAACGATTGCGAGGGCAGGGAATTGAATCCCTACTTACCTTCGATGCAGAACGTTTGCAAACAAGGAATATCAAGTATTCGTTCCAATTATCGATAGGAAAAAACGATTGCACGGGCTGGGAAGTGAATCCTTACCTACCGCCGATGTAGAACGATGGGAAACATCGAAAATCACGTATACGTGCCAATTATCGATAGAAAGAACTATTGCGAGAGCAGAGAATTGAATCCATACTTACCGTCGATGCAGAAGTTTGCAACTATCGAATATCACGTATTCGTTCTAATTATCGATAGAAAGAACGATTGCAAGGGCTGGGACGTGAATCCATACTTTCCAAAGATGCAGAGCGATCGGAAACATCGAAAATCATGTATACGTGCCAATTATCCATAGAAAGAACGATTGAGAGGGCAGGGAATTGAATCCCTACTTACCGTCGATGCAGAAAGCTTGGAAAAGTCGAATATCACGTGATATTTCCAATTATCGATAGAAAGAACGATTGCGAGGGCAGGGAATTGAATCCCTACTCACCTTCGATGCAGAACGTTTGCAAACAAGGAATATCAAGTGTTCGTTCCAATTATCGATAGGAAGAACAATTGCAAGGGCTGGGAAGTGAATCCTTACCTACCGCCGATGTAGAACGATGGGAAATATCGAATATCACGTATACGTGCCAATTATCGATAGAAAGAACGATTGCGAGGGCCGGGAAGTGAATCCATACTTACCGTCGATGCAGAAGTTTGCAAACATCGAATATCACGTATTCGTTGAAATTATCGATATGAAGAACGATTGCAAGGGTTGGGACGTGAATCCTTACCTACCGCCGATGTAGAACGATGGGAAACATCGAAAATCACGTATACGTGCCAATTATCGATAGAAAGAACGATTGCGAGGGCCGGGAAGTGAATCCTTACTTTGCGAAGATGCAGAACGATGGGAAACATCAAAAATCACGTATACGTGCCAATTATCGATAGAAACAACGATTGCGAGGGCCGAGGAGTGAATCCCTACTTACCTTCGATGCAGAAGTTTGCAAACATCGAATATCACGTATTCGTTCCAATTATCGATAGCAAGAACGATTGCAAGGGTTGGGACGTGAATCCTTACCTACCGCCGATGTAGAACGATGGGAAACATCGAATATCACGTATACGTGCCAATTATCGATAGAAAGAACGATTGCGAGGGCCGAGAAGTGAATCCCTACTCACCTTCGATGCAGAACGTTTGTAAACAAGGAATATCAAGTGTTCGTTCCAATTATCGATAGGAAGAACAATTGCAAGGGCTGGGAAGTGAATCCTTACCTACCGCCGATGTAGAACGATGGGAAAGATCGAATATCACGTATACGTTCAAATTATCGATAGAAAGAACGATTGCGAGGGCCGGGAAGTGAATCCATACTTACCGTCGATGCAGAAGTTTGCAAACATCGAATATCACGTATTCGTTCAAATTATCGATATGAAGAACGATTGCAAGGGTTGGGACGTGAATCCTTACCTACCGCCGATGTAGAACGATGGGAAACATCGAATATCACGTATACGTGCCAATTATCGATAGAAAGAACGATTTCGAGGGCAGGGAATTGAATCCCTACTTACCTTCGATGCAGAACGTTTGCAAACAAGGAATATCAAGTATTCGTTCCAATTATCGATAGGTAAAACGATTGCACGGGCTGGGAAGTGAATCCTTACCTACCGCCGATGTAGAACGATGGGAAACATCGAAAATCACGTATACGTGCCAATTATCGATAGAAAGAACGATTGCGAGAGCAGGGAATTGAATCCCTACTTACCGTCGATGCAGAAAGCTTGGAAAAGTCGAATATCACGTGATCGTTCCAATTATCGATAGAAAGAACGATTGCGAGGGCAGGGAATTGAATCCCTACTCACCTTCGATGCAGAACGTTTGCAAACAAGGAATATCAAGTATTCGTTCCAATTATCGATAGGAAAAACGATTGCAAGGGCTGGGAAGTGAATCCTTACCTACCGCCGATGTAGAACGATGGGAAATATCGAATATCACGTATACGTGCAAATTATCGATAGAAAGAACGATTGCGAGGGCCGGGAAGTGAATCCATACTTACCGTCGATGCAGAAGTTTGCAAACATCGAATATCACGTATTCGTTCAAATTATCGATATGAAGAACGATTGCAAGGGTTGGGACGTGAATCCTTACCTACCGCCGATGTAGAACGATGGGAAACATCGAATATCACGTATACGTGCCAATTATCGATAGAAAGAACGATTGCGAGGGCAGGGAATTGAATCCCTACTTACCTTCGATGCAGAACGTTTGCAAACAAGGAATATCAAGTATTCGTTCCAATTATCGATAGGAAAAACGATTGCACGGGCTGGGAAGTGAATCCTTACCTACCGCCGATGTAGAACGATGGGAAACATCGAAAATCACGTATACGTGCCAATTATCGATAGAAAGAACGATTGCGAGGGCCGGGAAGTGAATCCTTACTTTGCGAAGATGCAGAACGATGGGAAACATCAAAAATCACGTATACGTGCCAATTATCGATAGAAACAACGATTGCGAGGGCCGAGAAGTGAATCCCTACTTACCTTCGATGCAGAAGTTTGCAAACATCGAATATCACGTATTCGTTCCAATTATCGATAGCAAGAACGATTGCAAGGGTTGGGACGTGAATCCTTACCTACCGCCGATGTAGAACGATGGGAAACATCGAAAATCACGTATACGTGCCAATTATCGATAGAAAGAACTATTGCGAGAGCAGAGAATTGAATCCATACTTACCGTCGATGCAGAAGTTTGCAACTATCGAATATCACGTATTCGTTCTAATTATCGATAGAAAGAACGATTGCAAGGGCTGGGACGTGAATCCTTACTTTCCAAATATGCAGAGCGATGGGAAACATCGAAAATCATGTATACGTGCCAATTATCCATAGAAAGAACGATTGAGAGGGCAGGGAATTGAATCCCTACTTACCGTCGATGCAGAAAGCTTGGAAAAGTCGAATATCACGTGATAGTTCCAATTATCGATAGAAAGAACGATTGCGAGGGCAGGGAATTGAATCCCTACTCACCTTCGATGCAGAACGTTTGTAAACAATGAATATCAAGTGTTCGTTCCAATTATCGATAGGAAGAACAATTGCAAGGGCTGGGAAGTGAATCCTTACCTACCGCCGATGTAGAACGATGGGGAATATCGAATATCACGTATACGTGCCAATTATCGATAGAAAGAACGATTGCGAGGGCCGGGAAGTGAATCCATGCTTACCGTCGATGCAGAAGTTTGCAAACATCGAATATCACGTATTCGTTCAAATTATCGATATGAAGAACGATTGCAAGGGTTGGGACGTGAATCCATACCTACCGCCGATGTAGAACGATGGGAAACATCGAATATCACGTATACGTGCCAATTATCGATAGAAAGAACGATTGCGAGGGCAGGGAATTGAATCCCTACTTACCTTCGATGCAGAACGTTTGCAAACAAGGAATATCAAGTATTCGTTCCAATTATCGATAGGAAAAACGATTGCACGGGCTGGGAAGTGAATCCTTACCTACCGCCGATGTAGAACGATGGGAAACATCGAAAATCACGTATACGTGCCAATTATCGATAGAAAGAACTATTGCGAGAGCAGAGAATTGAATCCATACTTACCGTCGATGCAGAAGTTTGCAACTATCGAATATCACGTATTCGTTCTAATTATCGATAGAAAGAACGATTGCAAGGGCTGGGACGTGAATCCATACTTTCCAAAGATGCAGAGCGATCGGAAACATCGAAAATCATGTATACGTGCCAATTATCCATAGAAAGAACGATTGAGAGGGCAGGGAATTGAATCCCTACTTACCGTCGATGCAGAAAGCTTGGAAAAGTCGAATATAACGTGATATTTCCAATTATCGATAGAAAGAACGATTGCGAGGGCAGGGAATTGAATCCCTACTCACCTTCGATGCAGAACGTTTGCAAACAAGGAATATCAAGTGTTCGTTCCAATTATCGATAGGAAGAACAATTGCAAGGGCTGGGAAGTGAATCCTTACCTACCGCCGATGTAGAACGATGGGAAATATCGAATATCACGTATACGTGCCAATTATCGATAGAAAGAACGATTGCGAGGGCAGGGAATTGAATCCCTACTCACCTACGATGCAGAACGTTTGTAAACAAGGAATATCAAGTGTTCGTTCCAATTATCGATAGGAAGAACAATTGCGAGGGCTGGGAAGTGAATCCTTACCTACCGCCGATGTAGAACGATGGGGAATATCGAATATCACGTATACGTGCCAATTATCGATAGAAAGAACGATTGCGAGGGCCGGGAAGTGAATCCATGCTTACCTTCGATGCAGAAGTTTGCAAACATCGAATATCACGTATTCGTTCCAATTATCGATAGCAAGAACGATTGCAAGGGTTGGGACGTGAATCCTTACCTACCGCCGATGTAGAACGATGGGAAACATCGAATATCACGTATACGTGCCAATTATCGATAGAAAGAACGATTGCGAGGGCCGAGAAGTGAATCCCTACTTACCTTCGATGCAGAACGTTTGCAAACAAGGAATATCAAGTATTCGTTCCAATAATCGATAGGAAGAACGATTGCAAGGGCTGGGAAGTGAATCCTTACCTACCGCCGATGTAGAACGATGGGAAACATCGAAAATCACGTATACGTGCCAATTATCGATAGAAAGAACGATTGCGAGAGCAGGGAATTGAATCCCTACTTACCGTCGATGCAGAAAGCTTGGAAAAGTCGAATATCACGTGATCGTTCCAATTATCGATAGAAAGAACGATTGCGAGGGCAGGGAATTGATTCCCTACTCACCTTCGATGCAGAACGTTTGCAAACAAGGAATATCAAGTGTTCGTTCTAATTATGAATAGGAAAAACGATTGCACGGGCTGGGAAGTGAATCCTTACCTACCGCCGATGTAGAACGATGGGAAACATCGAATATCACGTATATGTGCCAATTATCGATAGCAAGAACGATTGCGAAGGCAGGGAATTGAATCCTTACCTACCGTCGATTCATAGCGATGGGAAGCATCACATATCACGTATACGTGCCATTCATCGATAGAAAGAACGATTGCGAGGGCCGGGAAGTGAATCCTTACTTACCGTTGATGCAGAACGTTTGCAAACATCAAATATCACGTATTCGTTCCAATTATCGATAGAAGGAACGATTGCAAGGGCTGGGACGTGAATCCTTACCTACCGCCGATGTAGAACGATGGGAAACATCGAAAATCATGTATACGTGCCAATTATCCATAGAAAGAACGATTGCGAGGGCAGGGAATTGAATCCCAACTCACCTTCGATGCAGAACGTTTGCAAACAAGGAATATCAAGTGTTCGTTCCAATTATCGATAGGACTAACAATTGCAAGGGCTGGGAAGTGAATCCTTACCTACCGTCGATGTAGAACGATGGGAAATATCGAATATCACGTATACGTGCCAATTATCGATAGAAAGAACTATTGCGAGAGCAGAGAATTGAATCCATACTTACCGTCGATGCAGAAGTTTGCAACTATCGAATATCACGTATTCGTTCTAATTATCGATAGAAAGAACGATTGCAAGGGCTGGGACGTGAATCCTTACTTTCCAAAGATGCAGAGCGATGGGAAACATCGAAAATCATGTATACGTGCCAATTATCCATAGAAAGAACGATTGAGAGGGCAGGGAATTGAATCCCTACTTACCGTCGATGCAGAAAGCTTGGAAAAGTCGAATATCACGTGATAGTTCCAATTATCGATAGAAAGAACGATTGCGAGGGCAGGGAATTGAATCCCTACTCACCTTCGATGCAGAACGTTTGTAAACAAGGAATATCAAGTGTTCGTTCCAATTATCGATAGGAAGAACAATTGCAAAGGCTGGGAAGTGAATCCTTACCTACCGCCGATGTAGAACGATGGGAAATATCGAATATCACGTATACGTGCCAATTATCGATAGAAAGAACGATTGCGAGGGCCGGGAAGTGAATCCATACTTACCGTCGATGCAGAAGTTTGCAAACATCGAATATCACGTATTCGTTGAAATTATCGATATGAAGAACGATTGCAAGGGTTGGGACGTGAATCCTTACCTACCGCCGATGTAGAACGATGGGAAACATCGAAAATCACGTATACGTGCCAATTATCGATAGAAAGAACGATTGCGAGGGCCGGGAAGTGAATCCTTACTTACCGTCGATGCAGAAGTTTGCAACTATCGAATATCACGTATTCGTTCTAATTATCGATAGAAAGAACGATTGCAAGGGCTGGGACGTGAATCCATACTTTCCAAAGATGCAGAGCGATGGGAAACATCGAAAATCATGTATACGTGCCAATTATCCATAGAAAGAACGATTGAGAGGGCAGGGAATTGAATCCCTACTTACCGTCGATGCAGAAAGCTTGGAAAACTCGAATATCACGTGATAGTTCCAATTATCGATAGAAAGAACGATTGCGAGGGCAGGGAATTGAATCCCTACTCACCTTCGATGCAGAACGTTTGCAAACAAGGAATATCAAGTGTTCGTTCCAATTATCGATAGGAAGAACAATTGCAAGGGCTGGGAAGTGAATCCTTACCTACCGCCGATGTAGAACGATGGGAAATATCGAATATCACGTATACGTGCCAATTATCGATAGAAAGAACGATTGCGAGGGCCCGGAAGTGATTCCATACTTACCGTCGATGCAGAAGTTTGCAAACATCGAATATCACGTATTCGTTCAAATTATCGATATGAAGAACGATTGCAAGGGTTGGGACGTGAATCCTTACCTACCGCCGATGTAGAACGATGGGAAACATCGAAAATCACGTATACGTGCCAATTATCGATAGAAAGAACGATTGCGAGGGCCGGGAAGTGAATCCTTACTTTGCGAAGATGCAGAACTATGGGAAACATCAAAAATCACGTATACGTGCCAATTATCGATAGAAAGAACGAATGCGACAGCCGTGAAGTTCATCCTTACTTACCATCGATGCAGAACGCTTGAAACATCGAATATTACGTATTCATTCCAATTATCGTTAGAAAGAACGATTGCGAGGGCAGGGAATTGAATCCCTACTTACCTTCGATGGAGAACGTTTGGAAACAAGGAATATCAAGTATTCGTTCCAATTATCGATAGGAAAAACGATTGCACGGGCTGGGATGTGAATCCTTACCTACCGCCGATGTAAAACGATGGGAAACATCGAATATCACGTATACGTGCCAATTATCGATAGAAAGAACGATTGCGAGGGCCGGGAAGTGAATCCATACTTACCGTCGATGCAGAAGTTTGCAAACATCGAATATCACGTATTCGTTCCAATTATCGATAGCAAGAACGATTGCAAGGGTTGGGACGTGAATCCTTACCTACCGCCGATGTAGAACGATGGGAAACATCGAATATCACGTATACGTGCCAATTATCGATAGAAAGAACGATTGCGAGGGCCGAGAAGTGAATCCCTACTTACCTTCGATGCAGAACGTTTGCAAACAAGGAATATCAAGTATTCGTTCCAATAATCGATAGGAAGAACGATTGCAAGGGCTGGGAAGTCAATCCTTACCTACCGCCGATGTAGAACGATGGGAAACATCGAAAATCACGTATACGTGCCAATTATCGATAGAAAGAACGATTGCGAGAGCAGGGAATTGAATCCCTACTTACCGTCGATGCAGAAAGCTTGGAAAAGTCGAATATCACGTGATCGTTCCAATTATCGACAGAAAGAACGATTGCGAGGGCAGGGAATTGAATCCCTACTCACCTTCGATGCAGAACGTTTGCAAACAAGGAATATCAAGTGTTCGTTCTAATTATGAATAGGAAAAACGATTGCACGGGCTGGGAAGTGAATCCTTACCTACCGCCGATGTAGAACGATGGGAAACATCGAATATCACGTATATGTGCCAATTATCGATAGCAAGAACGATTGCGAAGGCAGGGAATTGAATCCTTACCTACCGTCGATTCATAGCGATGGGAAGCATCACATATCACGTATACGTGCCATTCATCGTTAGAAAGAACGATTGCGAGGGCCGGGAGGTGAATCCTTACTTACCGTTGATGCAGAACGTTTGCAAACATCAAATATCACGTATTCGTTCCAATTATCGATAGAAAGAACGATTGCAAGGGCTGGAACGTGAATCCTTACCTACCGCCGATGTAGAACGATGGGAAACATCGAAAATCATGTATACGTGCCAATTATCCATAGAAAGAACGATTGCGAGGGCAGGGAATTGAATCCCAACTCACCTTCGATGCAGAACGTTTGCAAACAAGGAATATCAAGTGTTCGTTCCAATTATCGATAGGACTAACAATTGCAAGGGCTGGGAAGTGAATCCTTACCTACCGTCGATGTAGAACGATGGGAAATATCGAATATCACGTATACGTGCCAATTATCGATAGAAAGAACTATTGCGAGAGCAGAGAATTGAATCCATACTTACCGTCGATGCAGAAGTTTGCAACTATCGAATATCACGTATTCGTTCTAATTATCGATAGAAAGAACGATTGCAAGGGCTGGGACGTGAATCCTTACTTTCCAAAGATGCAGAGCGATGGGAAACATCGAAAATCATGTATACGTGCCAATTATCCATAGAAAGAACGATTGAGAGGGCAGGGAATTGAAACCCTACTTACCGTCGATGCAGAAAGCTTGGAAAAGTCGAATATCACGTGATAGTTCCAATTATCGATAGAAAGAACGATTGCGAGGGCAGGGAATTGAATCCCTACTCACCTTCGATGCAGAACGTTTGTAAACAAGGAATATCAAGTGTTCGTTCCAATTATCGATAGGAAGAACAATTGCAAGGGCTGGGAAGTGAATCCTTACCTACCGCCGATGTAGAACGATGGGGAATATCGAATATCACGTATACGTGCCAATTATCGATAGAAAGAACGATTGCGAGGGCCGGGAAGTGAATCCATACTTACCGTCGATGCAGAAGTTTGCAAACATCGAATATCACGTATTCGTTCAAATTATCGATATGAAGAACGATTGCAAGGTGTGACGTGCCGACCTGCTCCCACAGTTCGGACCACATTTTTTTTCCCGATCTCCCTCCACCAATGCCGGCTGTGATGTTAGCGTTGGACTGCCCCTGCGGCTATGTAACGTCCAGCACGAACCGAGCACTCCTTCCAACGCCTTCCCGCCCCCTTCAATTACAATCCTACTTGAAGAAAACTCCTATGAACAATTCAAATATAAATATACAAAATTAACCCATCACTACTTACACGTGATAGTTACCTTCCAGTTTAGTGCAAACAACAGCACTCCTCCGACGCCTTCCCGCTCCCTGCAATTGAAATCGTCCTTCCAAGAATACCTGCAAACAATTAAAAGACAGAGATACATAAAATTAATATATCATTACTTTTCCCACGATACATACTAACAATCACACCATAAAAGCATAATTAATCGGAAACCCTGTTTAGAAATCAATAGAGAACCACTGCCAAATGAGAACCCCGTACCAGGCTATTACCTAACACAATTTAAAGAATTTCATTTACGAAAGGGGCACGCGCCCGAACACTGCGGGCCTGACTTGCTCATTAGGGCTCCGCACCAACGCGACACGGACCTGGATGCGCGGATAAGGTGCGCGAAGTCGATATGGTCAAGTGTGCCACGGCACGAGTCAGTCTTTCTCCTCACCTGCTACCAGCAACACCTCCGGGATCGGTCCTGATTTATTTCAATTAATTCCATAAGGAACTTAGAATATTTCCGATTTATTTCATTTTATTCCATAAGGAACATAGAATATTTCCGATTTATTTCATTTTATTCAATAAGGAACATAGAATATTTCCGATTTATTTCATTTTATTCAATAAGGAACTTAGAATATTTGTAGATACAATTGAGTTCACTCCAGGAAGTATAGATGGCGTACCAACCTTCGAAACCCCCTCTCCGGCATATCATACCTGGGCTATATTAGAACAGTTCAGTTCAGTTCGTCAGTCAGTTCAGTTCAGTTCAACGCTCAGTACAGTTCAACAGTTACTTCACCTGAACCCAGTCAGTTCAGTTCAGTTCAGCGCTCAGTACAGTTCAACAGTTACTTCACTTGAACCCACATCAGTTCAGTAGAACATTCCTCGCGATTTATTTCAATAATTAGCATAACGAACTTAGAATATTCTCACGATTTATTTCAATAATTAGCATAACGGACTTAGAATATTCTCACGCTTTATTTCATTAATTACAATAACGGACTTAGAATATTCACGCGATTTATTTCAAGAATTAGAATAACGGACTTAGAATATACTCGTGATTTATTCCGATAATTGGCCTAACGGACTTAGAATATTTTCGAGAATAAGTCTAATGAGACAACGGACATATACCGTATGTTCTATCGAATTGTAACACGTTTATTCACGCAACGTGTTCGCTATGATGATTCTGTGAGCTTGACTACTGAAGCAACAGTTCTGAGTGAACATAGTGAATATAATAAATATTACGAAGTAGTTTAACCGTGAACATAGTGAATATAATTTATATTAGAAGTAGTTTAATCGTGAACATAGTGAATACAATAAATATTACGAAACAGTTTAACTGAACATAGTGAATATAATTTATATTAGAAGTAGTTTAATCGTGAACATAGTGAATATAATAAATATTACGAAGTAGTTTAACCGCGATCATAGTGAATATAAGAAAGATTACGAAGTAATTCGGATAGTTCGACCAAGGAATTGGTTACTCGTTGGAGACATACTGCCTGGCCACAGCGAGATACATCGAGACGACGCACCGTCCCCGTTCGGCAACTACCCTTCTCTTCACCTTCCTATCTTATTCACATCCCCCCGGGAGTGGGAGCGGACTGGATCCGAATCCGCCTGGGTTATCTTTCCTAACCTTCCTATCTTATTCACATCCCCCCGGGAGTGGGAGCGGACTAGATCCGAATCCGCCTGGGTTACCTTTTCATCATTTCCTACCAATTCACATTCCCCCCAGGAGTGGGAGCGGACTTGATCCGAATCCGCCTGGGTTATCTTTCCTAACCTTCCTATCTTATTCACATCCCCCCGGGAGTGGGAGCGGACTGGATCCGAATCCGCCTGGGTTACCTTTTTCTTATTTCCTACTTATGCACGTACCCCTCCGCCAGTATATTTGACTTATGGATACTCGCTTCCGCAATAATTTGTTCGACACCTCGAGAGATATCGATTAGATATCTAATAAAAAAACCCAAAATCCCCCCAACGTTCTTGGCACGACATCGTCGCGTCCTTGAACTTTGTCTCTTCCGGGCTCAACCTGGAACGTGACATAATAACTGGTGACAGCGGTGGGATCTCGAAAATTAATCATCCCACAATTGCCCTTCCATATTAATTTTAACAGAAGCAGGTGGGATATCGAATATTACTATCCCACTATTGCCTTTGCATAATAATTGAAACAGAAGCGGGTGGGATCTCGATAATTAATAATCCCACAATTGCCTTATTTTCCCTCCGTATAAATACGCGTACAGTAAGTTATTTGCTTACAATTTGATAATTAGTCTTACCTTAAGCCCCTATATATTGATATATATATTATCTTTGCGCATCACTCATTAATATTCGTTGAAAACCATGTCGCTGTACGGTGACGCCGACGGATCAAATCCCCATGCTACTTCCGTGGAGGAGGCCAATAGAGCTATTGACGCATCAACCGCCGCGTTGCACGATAAATTGTATCTCTTGCGCGAAAAACAAGCCCAAATCGAAGCACACTACGATTTATTTGGAACTAAGCAAACGCGACCCGCTAGTCCGCCCGACGATTCGGTTCATGAAGAACAAATGCCTCAAACCGCCTTCGGATTGGAAAACCTCGCGAAACAAATAGCTTCTTTACAAGATGCGGTAGAGATGTTATCTAGAAAACAGGGAATAAAAACGCGTCTGGAAACTCCCGCTTCCGGTTGGCGCGAGGGTAACCCTCGTAACGACACGGTTAGCGAACCGACCATGCACGGTAAACTTCAGGTCACTTTAAAGGATGCCGTCGAGACGGTACCATATTTCGATGGCCATAATATGTCGATTCTGCAATTTGCGAGAGCGTGCAAACGAGCTCGAGAGATGATCCCTCCTGCATCCGAGCCCCAATTAACGCGCTTATTAAGGAACCGGTTACAAAACCATGCGTACTTGGTCGTGGAGGACTACAGCTTTGACACCGTGGGTGCACTGATCAATCGCCTAAAGACGGTATTTGCCCCGGCTAAAACGTCCGATCATTACCGCGGAGAATTAGCAAACATCACGATAGGGAGGCACGAGCACATCCTCGACTACATTTCACGGGTAAAGGACCTGAGATCCGTCATCATCGACGAAGAAACATATAGGCACTACGATCCCAGGATGGTCTCCCAAGATATAGACAGACTCGCACTAAGGTCATTTCTGGACGGACTTCCTCCCCCGATGCGTAGTCAAATGGAACCCGCTGCATTATCTTCATTGGAGGAGGCATTCGATAAAGCAGTGTACGTGGCGAAACTAATAGAGCGGGATCGCCACCGGTTTATGGGAGAACGGGCTTTCCGAACGCAATGTCAATTATGCCATCGGGAAGGACACGACGCACGATCCTGCAGAACATATCCAATCAATAACCCTCCGCCACTCATGCGGACCCCGGAACGACCTACAGGGAGAAATTTCGACCGTTCGCCCCCAACAAAGGACTATAATACGCCACGTCAAGCAGAGACACGAACCTGCAATTATTGCGGCAGAATAGGACACTTGGCCATAGAATGCCGTAAGAAAATGCGCGATCAGAACATGTCGGGAAACGACCAGCCCCCACGAGAATACCGGGAAGCGCCTCGTGGAACGGGCAGGATAAATGCGCACCCAATAAACACGCTCCGGGCTACGAACCCCCTCCAACAAGGATCGCCAACGTGCATCTCTCCCCGTCGCACAACGTCCCTTCCATCAACGTCCACAGTCCGCAACTAATTCTTCCCACGGACTTAATGATCGACACAGGAGCGGAGGTAAACCTGATTAAGCGGTCATGCATCAAAACGCCCGGCGACATCGACAGGGACAATGCAATCGAACTGATCGGAATTACTGAAACCTGCGTGCCTACTTTAGGAACCCTTACGGCACATTTATTCAACTACCCCGTAGAATTTCACGTCGTCGAAGACGCTATACCCCTGCGCAATCAAGGCCTATTGGGATCAGGATTCCTAAGCGAAAGTGGAGTAACAGTAGACTTCAAAAATAAATGGCTAGCCTTTAACGGCAATTTTGTACCTTTTAACAAGACCGAAGAATTGATAGTACCGCCGAGAACCAGCATCGTCGCACAAGCGACCGTCGCTAACCCAGAAATCGAAGAAGGATACATTCCCCGAATTGACTTAGGAGAAGGGCTATACGCAGGAAAAGCCCTAGTACAAAACCAGAATGGAAAGGCAATTATACAAATCATCAACACCAACGAGCAACCGGCGACCATCCGGATACCCCCAGTCAAGCTGGAAGAATTTGAAGAAGCTCCCATAATGTACCCCCAAGTAAAGCATACCGAGGAAGCCGCGTCTTCGAAGCAAGCCGAAGACACGATGAACCCCTACTCTCAAAAGGGCAAACGGCCCACTCCCATTAGCGAAACCCCCAGAGAAGGAAGAACCCAGCGAATCGGACAAAAGTCCACACCCCTCGTATGCCCCATTGCGGATCAGAAGGTATCACACCAAATTCATCCCACACAAGGATTGGAAGGGATCAAACCCACTCAAACCGTCGCCAAGGACGAGCCCAACAGGATCGCATTAATAATCGATCACATATCCCCGACAGATCTTAATCGGGAAGAAGAAGCTCACGTCCACCAACTCGTCGGAAAATATCAAGATATATTCCATTTGCCTGGCGAACCTCTAGGTCACACGAATGCCATTACCCATGCCATCGAAACTACGGATCCAGCCCCAGTATCAACGAAACAGTACCGTTTCCCTCCTATCCATAAGGAAGAAATTCAGACGCAAATGAAAGAACTCCTGGAACAAAAAATAGTCAAACCATCCGTCTCCCCGTATAGCTCACCCCTCTGGATAGTCCCGAAGAAACCAGGGCCAGATGGAAAGAAAAAATGGAGAATGGTGATCGACTACCGGCAACTTAATCAAAAAACTGTCCCCGATGCTTATCCCCTACCGAATATTACCGATATCCTCGACCAGCTCGGAGGAGCGAAATACTTCTCAGTCTTCGACCTTTTATCCGGATTTCATCAAATCCCGATGAAACCAGAAGACGCACAAAAGACTGCATTCTCGGCACCGCATGGCCATTACGAATTTTCAAGGATGCCCTTTGGTTTACGCAACGCTCCCGCAACATTTCAACGCCTGATGGACCACGTCCTTTCTGGACTACAAGGTTCCGAGATGTTTGTGTACCTGGATGACATAGTCCTCTACTCGAGTTCATTGAACGAACATGGAATCAAGTTCCGCAAGCTTGCTGATAGATTACGTCAAGCCAATTTGAAACTGCAGCCTAGCAAGTGCCAATTTCTAAGGAAGGAAGTAGCGTACCTTGGCCACGTCCTTACGGAAAACGGAGTAAAGCCGGATCCTCAAAAAATTACCGCGGTTATGAATTACCCTCCACCCCGCAACACCAGAGGCATAAAGCAATTCCTAGGATTGGCCGGGTACTATAGGCGATTTATACCCGACTTCTCCAAAGAAGCGAGGCCACTCACTTCGTTACTCAAAAAGGGTACACCTTTCACATGGGGCGAACCTCAACAAAAATCCTTCACATACCTCAAGGACAAATTGGTTCGGGAACCCATACTTCAATTCCCAGACCTCGAGAAGGAATTCCACCTTACCACCGACGCGTCAGATTACGCCGTTGGAGGATTAATAACGCAAACATACGGGGATAAGGAACTTCCCCTCGCCTATGCGTCACGACTTCTGTGCCAAGCAGAAATAAATTACTCCACAATTGAGAAGGAACTGTTAGCCATAATATATTGTACCAGCCATTTTCGACCTTACTTATATGGTAAACGATTTACTCTTTATACGGACCACCAACCGCTCGTCTGGCTTCATAGGGTCAAGGACCCAACTTCACGACTCGTTCGCTGGCGACTGAAACTAGCCGAATTCGACTATGACATCCAGTATCAATCTGGGAAGTCCAATCGAGTAGCGGACGCACTCTCTCGCAACCCACCGGACTGCACGACAGTATTCGCCTGTCCGATCCGCCCACGGTCGTACTCAGATTCCGACTCCGAGTTGCAAATCCAGGACGAAAACCAAAAACGGCCAAGAATCCACGGACCTGAACCGCAACGTTGGGAAACTGGACGTCCCTTCTCGAGCGATTCGGAAGAGTCCCTATTCAGCGCTCCAAAGAATATTCGGAGAGACCAGTCGGAAGGTCCCGATAGAACTTCAGATATGGCGCTAACACCTGTTCAACCACCATCGTCCCATAGACCCCCGACCAGCGGAAGTATATTCGAGACGCCACCGATGTACAATATGCCACCGAAGCAACGCAAAGCCAGCACGGAAGACGGCCCATGCGCGCCTTCTAATGATCTTTCCAGTGAAGACGAAACCTCACAGGGAGAATCAGATGATGATGGTACACATAGCGAATCAGTGGAAGTCGTTCCGCAAGGCCCTAACCACCCCAACTGCTCCGTTCGCGTCAGTCGAGACCCCTTGGCTATCCGGCACGGACCTCTAGTAATCTTCCTAGCAGGCGACGGCAACGTCTGTGACGACGGTGGACATAATCTAAGAACCCATGCAGGTTTTCCCATCAGAAGAGATCTCACACTCGGACGTGCGCGCGTAATAAAGCACAAGGGAAAAACTATTATTGGCTTAGTCGTTAAGGAAAGGGCTAATTTTCCGATGGAACCCGGGATTTTCCGCGAAGCCGTGAACTCACTTAGGGATGTAGTTAGAGAACTGCAGCTACCCGGATTTAGTATTGCCAAAACCCCTCAAATTGGCGCCTTGTTCTGGGAAGAAATCATATCCGAAATCGTCACTAGGTTGTCTGAAGAAAATGTATTAATCACCATATGCACACAAACCGTTCAAATTCCCGACGAAATCCTGAGACCCACGATAATAGAGGACAACCACTCCTCGGCTATCGGAGGTCATAGAGGCGTTAGCAAAACACTTAAAAGGATCCGTCACACTTACTACTGGCAAGGACTCAAACAACAGGTCCGCATCTATATTCGGAACTGTCTGCTTTGTCAGCGGAAAAAGTTAGTACGAATAAAAACGCGGCAACCGATGGTTTTAACAGATACCCCTGGTGCCGCATTCGATAAAGTTGGATTAGATATAGTAGGTCCCCTACCTATATCTCCCGCTGGAAACTTGTATATACTAACCATGCAAGACTTACTTACAAAATACTTTGTATGTGCACCATTGAAGGGCACCACCTCTATGGAAGTTGCCGACGCCTTCATAAAGAACCTCATATGCCGATTTGGCGCACCAAAAGCTATCCTCACCGACCATGGATCAAATTTCACCAGCGCGTTTATGAGAACTATTGCTCGTAAATTCAGGATCGCACAATACAAAACCACAGCGTTCCATCCGCAATCCAACGGATCTCTAGAAAGATCCCACATCGTCCTGATAGATTATCTAAAAATGTACACAATCCAAAACGACGACTGGGACTGTTGGACCGATCTCGCGGCATTTTCATACAACACAAGTGTCCATGAAGGTACGGGATACACACCGCATGAACTAGTATTCGGGAAAATAGCGCGCGTTCCCGCTCAACAGCGGCCGATTGAATGTCCGGACGACGAAACATACGGGGGCTACATCTCGCGTCTGACGGAATGCATCAGTAAGCTCCAACATCTCGCTGCAGAAAGATTAAAAAACGCGAAAGAAAGGTACAAAATGTACTACGATCGTCGCATAAACGAGGAACATTTCCAACCCGGGGACGAGGTGTTCGTTATAAAAAACAGTCGAAAAGGAAAATTTGCAGACCATTATACTGGCCCACACAAGGTTATCGAGGTGCTACCCCAACAAAACCTAAAAATAACTTGGGAAAAGGGATACAAAATTATTCACGCAAATAAGGCGCGAAAACTACGTCGTTAAATATTAGCGAAAACGAAGTCCTAAAATCCATTACAATTACCCTTAGAAATTAAATTACCTTATCAACATGTGTCGATATCCTTTAGGTATCGTCCCTCCCCTATTTTTGTTTTGAGTCCAGTATTCCAGAAATTTCATTAAAATCATCATTAAAAGGTTAAATCGCGTTATAACCACGTGTCGATATCCTTTGGGTATCGCCCCTCCACTATTTTCGTTTTGAATTTTGTACTTCAAAAATTAAAAAAAAAAAAAAAAAAATACAAACAAAAAAACGTTAGAAATATATATTAGACTAGTTATACCAACCATAAACTCACTCCACTACTTAATACTAGATTACATTACCAGTTAACCTACTTAATAATTAATCGTAATATAAAAAAGGATATATATTTATATAAGTTAATTTGTTCAATTTGGCCCACTTATATATCACTACAAAAGATATTAAATATGATTAAGTATAACTGTAACTACTATATACATTGCGTAGATTAATTCAAAAAATAAAAAAAAAAACAGAGAGAAAAAAAAATTATATATATATTAATCAAATTTAGATACCTAGCCTAATCATACTTAATTTAGTTATACTTACCTTATATTAAATACTACAAATGCTAAGACTTATTCTACGCCTAATTTGGAGCCGGAGGTTATAAGAAAAACCCCAATAACCAGTTTCATTTCGTTTATTAAGTATTCATTATCAGTACACCCAGTGATTAATTAAGGGAAGTTGATTTATTTTGAGGAACGCACCACCTATTAAAGAAATGCAGGCATTTCTTACAATAAGGGGGGAGGTGTGACGTGCCGACCTGCTCCCACAGTTCGGACCACATTTTTTTTCCCGATCTCCCTCCACCAATGCCGGCTGTGATGTTAGCGTTGGACTGCCCCTGCGGCTATGTAACGTCCAGCACGAACCGAGCACTCCTTCCAACGCCTTCCCGCCCCCTTCAATTACAATCCTACTTGAAGAAAACTCCTATGAACAATTCAAATATAAATATACAAAATTAACCCATCACTACTTACACGTGATAGTTACCTTCCAGTTTAGTGCAAACAACAGCACTCCTCCGACGCCTTCCCGCTCCCTGCAATTGAAATCGTCCTTCCAAGAATACCTGCAAACAATTAAAAGACAGAGATACATAAAATTAATATATCATTACTTTTCCCACGATACATACTAACAATCACACCATAAAAGCATAATTAATCGGAAACCCTGTTTAGAAATCAATAGAGAACCACTGCCAAATGAGAACCCCGTACCAGGCTATTACCTAACACAATTTAAAGAATTTCATTTACGAAAGGGGCACGCGCCCGAACACTGCGGGCCTGACTTGCTCATTAGGGCTCCGCACCAACGCGACACGGACCTGGATGCGCGGATAAGGTGCGCGAAGTCGATATGGTCAAGTGTGCCACGGCACGAGTCAGTCTTTCTCCTCACCTGCTACCAGCAACACCTCCGGGATCGGTCCTGATTTATTTCAATTAATTCCATAAGGAACTTAGAATATTTCCGATTTATTTCATTTTATTCCATAAGGAACATAGAATATTTCCGATTTATTTCATTTTATTCAATAAGGAACATAGAATATTTCCGATTTATTTCATTTTATTCAATAAGGAACTTAGAATATTTGTAGATACAATTGAGTTCACTCCAGGAAGTATAGATGGCGTACCAACCTTCGAAACCCCCTCTCCGGCATATCATACCTGGGCTATATTAGAACAGTTCAGTTCAGTTCGTCAGTCAGTTCAGTTCAGTTCAACGCTCAGTACAGTTCAACAGTTACTTCACCTGAACCCAGTCAGTTCAGTTCAGTTCAGCGCTCAGTACAGTTCAACAGTTACTTCACTTGAACCCACATCAGTTCAGTAGAACATTCCTCGCGATTTATTTCAATAATTAGCATAACGAACTTAGAATATTCTCACGATTTATTTCAATAATTAGCATAACGGACTTAGAATATTCTCACGCTTTATTTCATTAATTACAATAACGGACTTAGAATATTCACGCGATTTATTTCAAGAATTAGAATAACGGACTTAGAATATACTCGTGATTTATTCCGATAATTGGCCTAACGGACTTAGAATATTTTCGAGAATAAGTCTAATGAGACAACGGACATATACCGTATGTTCTATCGAATTGTAACACGTTTATTCACGCAACGTGTTCGCTATGATGAATCTGTGAGCTTGACTACTGAAGCAACAGTTCTGAGTGAACATAGTGAATATAATAAATATTACGAAGTAGTTTAACCGTGAACATAGTGAATATAATTTATATTAGAAGTAGTTTAATCGTGAACATAGTGAATACAATAAATATTACGAAACAGTTTAACTGAACATAGTGAATATAATTTATATTAGAAGTAGTTTAATCGTGAACATAGTGAATATAATAAATATTACGAAGTAGTTTAACCGCGATCATAGTGAATATAAGAAAGATTACGAAGTAATTCGGATAGTTCGACCAAGGAATTGGTTACTCGTTGGAGACATACTGCCTGGCCACAGCGAGATACATCGAGACGACGCACCGTCCCCGTTCGGCAACTACCCTTCTCTTCACCTTCCTATCTTATTCACATCCCCCCGGGAGTGGGAGCGGACTGGATCCGAATCCGCCTGGGTTATCTTTCCTAACCTTCCTATCTTATTCACATCCCCCCGGGAGTGGGAGCGGACTAGATCCGAATCCGCCTGGGTTACCTTTTCATCATTTCCTACCAATTCACATTCCCCCCAGGAGTGGGAGCGGACTGGATCCGAATCCGCCTGGGTTATCTTTCCTAACCTTCCTATCTTATTCACATCCCCCCGGGAGTGGGAGCGGACTGGATCCGAATCCGCCTGGGTTACCTTCTCCTTATTTCCTACCAATTCACATCCCCCCAGGAGTGGGAGCGGACTGGATCCGAATCCGCCTGGGTTACCTTTTTCTTATTTCCTACTTATGCACGTACCCCTCCGCCAGTATATCTGACTTATGGATACTCGCTTCCGCAATAATTTGTTCGACACCTCGAGAGATATCGATTAGATATCTAATAAAAAAACCCAAAATCCCCCCAACGTTCTTGGCACGACATCGTCGCGTCCTTGAACTTTGTCTCTTCCGGGCTCAACCTGGAACGTGACAAAGGGTTGGGACGTGAATCCTTACCTACCGCCGATGTAGAACGATGGGAAACATCGAATATCACGTATACGTGCCAATTATCGATAGAAAGAACGATTGCGAGGGCAGGGAATTGAATCCCTACTTACCTTCGATGCAGAACGTTTGCAAACAAGGAATATCAAGTATTCGTTCCAATTATCGATAGGAAAAACGATTGCACGGGCTGGGAAGTGAATCCTTACCTACCGCCGATGTAGAACGATGGGAAACATCGAAAATCACGTATACGTGCCAATTATCGATAGAAAGAACTATTGCGAGAGCAGAGAATTGAATCCATACTTACCGTCGATGCAGAAGTTTGCAACTATCGAATATCACGTATTCGTTCTAATTATCGATAGAAAGAACGATTGCAAGGGCTGGGACGTGAATCCATACTTTCCAAAGATGCAGAGCGATGGGAAACATCGAAAATCATGTATACGTGCCAATTATCCATAGAAAGAACGATTGAGAGGGCAGGGAATTGAATCCCTACTTACCGTCGATGCAGAAAGCTTGGAAAAGTCGAATATCACGTGATAGTTCCAATTATCGATAGAAAGAACGATTGCGAGGGCAGGGAATTGAATCCCTACTCACCTTCGATGCAGAACGTTTGCAAACAAGGAATATCAAGTATTCGTTCCAATTATCGATAGGAAAAACGATTGCACGGGCTGGGATGTGAATCCTTACCTACAGCCGATGTAAAACGATGGGAAACATCGAATATCACGTATACGTGCCAATTATCGATAGAAAGAACGATTGCGAGGGCCGGGAAGTGAATCCATACTTACCGTCGATGCAGAAGTTTGCAAACATCGAATATCACGTATTCGTTCCAATTATCGATAGCAAGAACGATTGCAAGGGTTGGGACGTGAATCCTTACCTACCGCCGATGTAGAACGATGGGAAACATCGAATATCACGTATACGTGCCAATTATCGATAGAAAGAACGATTGCGAGGGCCGAGAAGTGAATCCCTACTTACCTTCGATGCAGAACGGTTGCAAACAAGGAATATCAAGTATTCGTTCCAATAATCGATAGGAAGAACGATTGCAAGGGCTGGGAAGTGAATCCTTACCTACCGCCGATGTAGAACGATGGGAAACATCGAAAATCACGTATACGTGCCAATTATCGATAGAAAGAACGATTGCGAGAGCAGGGAATTGAATCCCAACTCACCTTCGATGCAGAACGTTTGCAAACAAGGAATATCAAGTGTTCGTTCCAATTATCGATAGGACTAACAATTGCAAGGGCTGGGAAGTGAATCCTTACCTACCGTCGATGTAGAACGATCGGAAATATCGAATATCACGTATACGTGCCAATTATCGATAGAAAGAACTATTGCGAGAGCAGAGAATTGAATCCATACTTACCGTCGATGCAGAAGTTTGCAACTATCGAATATCACGTATTCGTTCTAATTATCGATAGAAAGAACGATTGCAAGGGCTGGGACGTGAATCCTTACTTTCTAAAGATGCAGAGCGATGGGAAACATCGAAAATCATGTATACGTGCCAATTATCCATAGAAAGAACGATTGAGAGGGCAGGGAATTGAAACCCTACTTACCGTCGATGCAGAAAGCTTGGAAAAGTCGAATATCACGTGATAGTTCCAATTATCGATAGAAAGAACGATTGCGAGGGCAGGGAATTGAATCCCTACTCACCTTCGATGCAGAACGATTGTAAACAAGGAATATCAAGTGTTCGTTCCAATTATCGATAGGAAGAACAATTGCAAGGGCTGGGAAGTGAATCCTTACCTACCGCCGATGTAGAACGATGGGGAATATCGAATATCACGTATACGTGCCAATTATCGATAGAAAGAACGATTGCGAGGGCCGGGAAGTGAATCCATACTTACCGTCGATGCAGAAGTTTGCAAACATCGAATATCACGTATTCGTTCAAATTATCGATATGAAGAACGATTGCAAGGGTTGGGACGTGAATCCTTACCTACCGCCGATGTAGAACGATGGGAAACATCGAATATCACGTATACGTGCCAATTATCGATAGAAAGAACGATTGCGAGGGCAGGGAATTGAATCCCTACTTACCTTCGATGCAGAACGTTTGCAAACAAGGAATATCAAGTATTCGTTCCAATTATCGATAGCAAGAACGATTGCAAGGGTTGGGACGTGAATCCTTACCTACCGCCGATGTAGAACGATGGGAAACATCGAATATCACGTATACGTGCCAATTATCGATAGAAAGAACGATTGCGAGGGCCGAGAAGTGAATCCCTACTTACCTTCGATGCAGAACGGTTGCAAACAAGGAATATCAAGTATTCGTTCCAATAATCGATAGGAAGAACGATTGCAAGGGCTGGGAAGTGAATCCTTACCTACCGCCGATGTAGAACGATGGGAAACATCGAAAATCACGTATACGTGCCAATTATCGATAGAAAGAACGATTGCGAGAGCAGGGAATTGAATCCCAACTCACCTTCGATGCAGAACGTTTGCAAACAAGGAATATCAAGTGTTCGTTCCAATTATCGATAGGACTAACAATTGCAAGGGCTGGGAAGTGAATCCTTACCTACCGTCGATGTAGAACGATCGGAAATATCGAATATCACGTATACGTGCCAATTATCGATAGAAAGAACTATTGCGAGAGCAGAGAATTGAATCCATACTTACCGTCGATGCAGAAGTTTGCAACTATCGAATATCACGTATTCGTTCTAATTATCGATAGAAAGAACGATTGCAAGGGCTGGGACGTGAATCCTTACTTTCTAAAGATGCAGAGCGATGGGAAACATCGAAAATCATGTATACGTGCCAATTATCCATAGAAAGAACGATTGAGAGGGCAGGGAATTGAAACCCTACTTACCGTCGATGCAGAAAGCTTGGAAAAGTCGAATATCACGTGATAGTTCCAATTATCGATAGAAAGAACGATTGCGAGGGCAGGGAATTGAATCCCTACTCACCTTCGATGCAGAACGTTTGTAAACAAGGAATATCAAGTGTTCGTTCCAATTATCGATAGGAAGAACAATTGCAAGGGCTGGGAAGTGAATCCTTACCTACCGCCGATGTAGAACGATGGGGAATATCGAATATCACGTATACGTGCCAATTATCGATAGAAAGAACGATTGCGAGGGCCGGGAAGTGAATCCATACTTACCGTCGATGCAGAAGTTTGCAAACATCGAATATCACGTATTCGTTCAAATTATCGATATGAAGAACGATTGCAAGGGTTGGGACGTGAATCCTTACCTACCGCCGATGTAGAACGATGGGAAACATCGAATATCACGTATACGTGCCAATTATCGATAGAAAGAACGATTGCGAGGGCAGGGAATTGAATCCCTACTTACCTTCGATGCAGAACGTTTGCAAACAAGGAATATCAAGTATTCGTTCCAATTATCGATAGGAAAAACGATTGCACGGGCTGGGAAGTGAATCCTTACCTACCGCCGATGTAGAACGATGGGAAACATCGAAAATCACGTATACGTGCCAATTATCGATAGAAAGAACTATTGCGAGAGCAGAGAATTGAATCCATACTTACCGTCGATGCAGAAGTTTGCAACTATCGAATATCACGTATTCGTTCTAATTATCGATAGAAAGAACGATTGCAAGGGCTGGGACGTGAATCCATACTTTCCAAAGATGCAGAGCGATGGGAAACATCGAAAATCATGTATACGTGCCAATTATCCATAGAAAGAACGATTGAGAGGGCAGGGAATTGAATCCCTGCTTACCGTCGATGCAGAAAGCTTGGAAAAGTCGAATATCACGTGATAGTTCCAATTATCGATAGAAAGAACGATTGCGAGGGCAGGGAATTGAATCCCTACTCACCTTCGATGCAGAACGTTTGCAAACAAGGAATATCAAGTATTCGTTCCAATAATCGATAGGAAGAACGATTGCAAGGGCTGGGAAGTGAATCCTTACCTACCGCCGATGTAAAACGATGGGAAACATCGAATATCACGTATACGTGCCAATTATCGATAGAAAGAACGATTGCGAGGGCCGGGAAGTGAAACCATACTTACCGTCGATGCAGAAGTTTGCAAACATCGAATATCACGTATTCGTTCCAATTATCGATAGCAAGAACGATTGCAAGGGTTGGGACGTGAATCCTTACCTACCGCCGATGTAGAACGATGGGAAACATCGAATATCACGTATACGTGCCAATTATCGATAGAAAGAACGATTGCGAGGGCCGAGAAGTGAATCCCTACTTACCTTCGATGCAGAACGTTTGCAAACAAGGAATATCAAGTATTCGTTCCAATAATCGATAGGAAGAACGATTGCAAGGGCTGGGAAGTGAATCCTTACCTACCGCCGATGTAGAACGATGGGAAACATCGAAAATCACGTATACGTGCCAATTATCGATAGAAAGAACGATTGCGAGAGCAGGGAATTGAATCCCTACTTACCGTCGATGCAGAAAGCTTGGAAACAAGGAATATCAAGTGTTCGTTCTAATTATCAATAGGAAAAACGATTGCACGGGCTGGGAAGTGAATCCTTACCTACCGCCGATGTAGAACGATGGGAAACATCGAATATCACGTATATGTGCCAATTATCGATAGCAAGAACGATTGCAAAGGCAGGGAATTGAATCCTTACCTACCGTCGATTCATAGCGATGGGAAGCATCACATATCACGTATACGTGCCATTCATCGATAGAAAGAACGATTGCGAGGGCCGGGAAGTGAATCCTTACTTACCGTTGATGCAGAATGTTTGCAAACATCAAATATCACGTATTCGTTCCAATTATCGATAGAAAGAACGATTGCAAGGGCTGGGACGTGAATCCTTACCTACCGCCGATGTAGAACGATGGGAAACATCGAAAATCATGTATACGTGCCAATTATCCATAGAAAGAACAATTGCGAGGGCCGGGAAGTGAATCCTTACTTTGCGAAGATGCAGAACGATGGGAAACATAAAAAATCACGTATACGTGCCAATTATCGATAGAAACAACGATTGCGAGGGCCGAGAAGTGAATCCCTACTTACCTTCGATGCAGAAGTTTGCAAACATCGAATATCACGTATTCGTTCCAATTATCGATAGCAAGAACGATTGCAAGGGTTGGGACGTGAATCCTTACCTACCGCCGATGTAGAACGATGGGAAACATCGAATATCACGTATACGTGCCAATTATCGATAGAAAGAACGATTGCGAGGGCCGAGAAGTGAATCCCTACTTACCTTCGATGCAGAACGTTTGCAAACAAGGAATATCAAGTATTCGTTCCAATAATCGATAGGAAGAACGATTGCAAGGGCTGGGAAGTGAATCCTTACCTACCGCCGATGTAGAACGATGGGAAACATCGAAAATCACGTATACGTGCCAATTATCGATAGAAAGAACGATTGCGAGAGCAGGGAATTGAATCCCTACTTACCGTCGATGCAGAAAGCTTGGAAAAGTCGAATATCACGTGATCGTTCCAATTATCGATAGAAAGAACGATTGCGAGGGCAGGGAATTGAATCCCTACTCACCTTCGATGCAGAACGTTTGCAAACAAGGAATATCAAGTGTTCGTTCTAATTATGAATAGGAAAAACGATTGCACGGGCTGGGAAGTGAATCCTTACCTACCGCCGATGTAGAACGATGGGAAACATCGAATATCACGTATATGTGCCAATTATCGATAGCAAGAACGATTGCGAAGGCAGGGAATTGAATCCTTACCTACCGTCGATTCATAGCGATGGGAAGCATCACATATCACGTATACGTGCCATTCATCGATAGAAAGAACGATTGCGAGGGCCGGGAGGTGAATCCTTACTTACCGTTGATGCAGAACGTTTGCAAACATCAAATATCACGTATTCGTTCCAATTATCGATAGAAAGAACGATTGCAAGGGCTGGGACGTGAATCCTTACCTACCGCCGATGTAGAACGATGGGAAACATCGAAAATCATGTATACGTGCCAATTATCCATAGAAAGAACGATTGCGAGGGCAGGGAATTGAATCCCAACTCACCTTCGATGCAGAACGTTTGCAAACAAGGAATATCAAGTGTTCGTTCTAATTATGAATAGGAAAAACGATTGCACGGGCTGGGAAGTGAATCCTTACCTACCGCCGATGTAGAACGATGGGAAACATCGAATATCACGTATATGTGCCAATTAGCGATAGCAAGAACGATTGCGAAGGCAGGGAATTGAATCCTTACCTACCGTCGATTCATAGCGATGGGAAGCATCACATATCACGTATACGTGCCATTCATCGATAGAAAGAACGATTGCGAGGGCAGGGAATTGAATCCCTACTTACCTTCGATGGAGAACGTTTGGAAACAAGGAATATCAAGTATTCGTTCCAATTATCGATAGGAAAAACGATTGCACGGGCTGGGATGTGAATCCTTACCTACCGCCGATGTAAAACGATGGGAAACATCGAATATCACGTATACGTGCCAATTATCGATAGAAAGAACGATTGCGAGGGCCGGGAAGTGAATCCATACTTACCGGCGATGCAGAAGTTTGCAAACATCGAATATCACGTATTCGTTCCAATAATCGATAGGAAGAACGATTGCAAGGGCTGGGAAGTGAATCCTTACCTACCGCCGATGTAGAACAATGGGAAACATCGAAAATCACGTATACGTGCCAATTATCGATAGAAAGAACGATTGCGAGAGCAGGGAATTGAATCCCTACTCACCTTCGATGCAGAACGTTTGTAAACAAGGAATATCAAGTGTTCGTTCCAATTATCGATAGGAAGAACAATTGCAAGGGCTGGGAAGTGAATCCTTACCTACCGCCGATGTAGAACGATGGGGAATATCGAATATCACGTATACGTGCCAATTACCGATAGAAAGAACGATTGCGAGGGCCGGGAAGTGAATCCATACTTACCGTCGATGCAGAAGTTTGCAAACATCGAATATCACGTATTCGTTCAAATTATCGATATGAAGAACGATTGCAAGGGTTGGGACGTGAATCCTTACCTACCGCCGATGTAGAACGATGGGAAACATCGAATATCACGTATATGTGCCAATTATCGATAGAAAGAACGATTGCGAGGGCAGGGAATTGAATCCCTACTTACCTTCGATGCAGAACGTTTGCAAACAAGGAATATCAAGTATTCGTTCCAATTATCGATAGGAAAAACGATTGCACGGGCTGGGAAGTGAATCCTTACCTACCGCCGATGTAGAACGATGGGAAACATCGAAAATCACGTATACGTGCCAATTATCGATAGAAAGAACTATTGCGAGAGCAGAGAATTGAATCCATACTTACCGTCGATGCAGAAGTTTGCAACTATCGAATATCACGTATTCGTTCTAATTATCGATAGAAAGAACGATTGCAAGGGCTGGGACGTGAATCCATACTTTCCAAAGATGCAGAGCAATGGGAAACATCGAAAATCATGTATACGTGCCAATTATCCATAGAAAGAACGATTGAGAGGGCAGGGAATTGAATCCCTACTTACCGTCGATGCAGAAAGCTTGGAAAAGTCGAATATCACGTGATAGTTCCAATTATCGATAGAAAGAACGATTGCGAGGGCAGGGAATTGAATCCCTACTCACCTTCGATGCAGAACGTTTGCAAACATCGAATATCACGTATTCGTTCCAATTATCGATAGCAAGAACGATTGCAAGGGTTGGGACGTGAATCCTTACCTACCGCCGATGTAGAACGATGGGAAACATCGAATATCACGTATACGTGCCAATTATCGATAGAAAGAACGATTGCGAGGGCCGAGAAGTGAATCCCTACTTACCTTCGATGCAGAACTTTTGCAAACAAGGAATATCAAGTATTCGTTCCAATAATCGATAGGAAGAACGATTGCAAGGGCTGGGAAGTGAATCCTTACCTACCGCCGATGTAGAACAATGGGAAACATCGAAAATCACGTATACGTGCCAATTATCGATAGAAAGAACGATTGCGAGAGCAGGGAATTGAATCCCTACTTACCGTCGATGCAGAAAGCTTGGAAAAGTCGAATATCACGTGATCGTTCCAATTATCGATAGAAAGAACGATTGCGAGGGCAGGGAATTGAATCCCTACTCACCTTCGATGCAGAACGTTTGCAAACAAGGAATATCAAGTGTTCGTTCTAATTATCAATAGGAAAAAGGATTGCACGGGCTGGGAAGTGAATCCTTACCTACCGCCGATGTAGAACGATGGGAAACATCGAATATCACGTATATGTGCCAATTAGCGATAGCAAGAACGATTGCGAAGGCAGGGAATTGAATCCTTACCTACCGTCGATTCATAGCGATGGGAAGCATCACATATCACGTATACGTGCCATTCATCGATAGAAAGAACGATTGCGAGGGCAGGGAATTGAATCCCTACTTACCTTCGATGGAGAACGTTTGGAAACAAGGAATATCAAGTATTCGTTCCAATTATCGATAGAAAGAACGATTGCAAGGGCTGGGACGTGAATCCTTACTTTCCAAAGATGCAGAGCGATGGGAAACATCGAAAATCATGTATACGTGCCACTTATCCATAGAAAGAACGATTGAGAGGGCAGGGAATTGAATCCCTACTCACCTTCGATGCAGAACGTTTGCAAACAAGGAATATCAAGTGTTCGTTCTAATTATCAATAGGAAAAACGATTGCACGGGCTGGGAAGTGAATCCTTACCTACCGCCGATGTAGAACGATGGGAAACATCGAATATCACGTATATGTGCCAATTATCGATAGCAAGAACGATTGCGAAGGCAGGGAATTGAATCCTTACCTACCGTCGATTCATAGCGATGGGAAGCATCACATATCACGTATACGTGCCATTCATCGATAGAAAGAACGATTGCGAGGGCCGGGAAGTGAATCCTTACTTACCGTTGATGCAGAACGTTTGCAAACATCAAATATCACGTATTCGTTCCAATTATCGATAGAAAGAACGATTGCAAGGGCTGGGACGTGAATCCTTACCTACCGCCGATGTAGAACGATGGGAAACATCGAAAATCATGTATACGTGCCAATTATCCATAGAAAGAACGATTGCGAGGGCAGGGAATTGAATCCCTACTCTCCTTCGATGCAGAACGTTTGCAAACAAGGAATATCAAGTGTTCGTTCCAATTATCGATAGGACTAACAATTGCAAGGGCTGGGAAGTGAATCCTTACCTACCGCCGATGTAGAACGATGGGAAATATCGAAAATCACGTATACGTGCCAATTATCGATAGAAAGAACTATTGCGAGAGCAGAGAATTGAATCCATACTTACCGTCGATGCAGAAGTTTGCAACTATCGAATATCACGTATTCGTTCTAATTATCGATAGAAAGAACGATTGCAAGGGCTGGGACGTGAATCCTTACTTTCCAAAGATGCAGAGCGATGGGAAACAGCGAAAATCATGTATACGTGCCACTTATCCATAGAAAGAACGATTGAGAGGGCAGGGAATTGAATCCCTACTTACCGTCGATGCAGAAAGCTTGGAAAAGTCGAATATCACGTGATAGTTCCAATTATCGATAGAAAGAACGATTGCGAGGGCAGGGAATTGAATCCCTACTCACCTTCGATGCAGAACGTTTGTAAACAAGGAATATCAAGTGTTCGTTCCAATTATCGATAGGAAGAACAATTGCAAGGGCTGGGAAGTGAATCCTTACCTACCGCCGATGTAGAACGATGGGGAATATCGAATATCACGTATACGTGCCAATTATCGATAGAAAGAACGATTGCGAGGGCCGGGAAGTGAATCCATACTTACCGTCGATGCAGAAGTTTGCAAACATCGAATATCACGTATTCGTTCAAATTATCGATATGAAGAACGATTGCAAGGGTTGGGACGTGAATCCTTACCTACCGCCGATGTAGAACGATGGGAAACATCGAATATCACGTATACGTGCCAATTATCGATAGAAAGAACGATTGCGAGGGCAGGGAATTGAATCCCTACTTACCTTCGATGCAGAACGTTTGCAAACAAGGAATATCAAGTATTCGTTCCAATTATCGATAGGAAAAACGATTGCACGGGCTGGGAAGTGAATCCTTACCTACCGCCGATGTAGAACGATGGGAAACATCGAAAATCACGTATACGTGCCAATTATCGATAGAAAGAACTATTGCGAGAGCAGAGAATTGAATCCATACTTACCGTCGATGCAGAAGTTTGCAACTATCGAATATCACGTATTCGTTCTAATTATCGATAGAAAGAACGATTGCAAGGGCTGGGACGTGAATCCATACTTTCCAAAGATGCAGAGCGATGGGAAACATCGAAAATCATGTATACGTGCCAATTATCCATAGAAAGAACGATTGAGAGGGCAGGGAATTGAATCCCTACTTACCGTCGATGCAGAAAGCTTGGAAAAGTCGAATATCACGTGATAGTTCCAATTATCGATAGAAAGAACGATTGCGAGGGCAGGGAATTGAATCCCTACTCACCTTCGATGCAGAACGTTTGCAAACAAGGAATATCAAGTATTCGTTCCAATTATCGATAGGAAAAACGATTGCACGGGCTGGGATGTGAATCCTTACCTACCGCCGATGTAAAACGATGGGAAACATCGAATATCACGTATACGTGCCAATTATGGATAGAAAGAACGATTGCGAGGGCCGGGAAGTGAATCCATACTTTCCGTCGATGCAGAAGTTTGCAAACATCGAATATCACGTATTCGTTCCAATTATCGATAGCAAGAACGATTGCAAGGGTTGGGACGTGAATCCTTACCTACCGCCGATGTAGAACGATGGGAAACATCGAATATCACGTATACGTGCCAATTATCGATAGAAAGAACGATTGCGAGGGCCGAGAAGTGAATCCCTACTTACCTTCGATGCAGAACTTTTGCAAACAAGGAATATCAAGTATTCGTTCCAATAATCGATAGGAAGAACGATTGCAAGGGCTGGGAAGTGAATCCTTACCTACCGCCGATGTAGAACAATGGGAAACATCGAAAATCACGTATACGTGCCAATTATCGATAGAAAGAACGATTGCGAGAGCAGGGAATTGAATCCCTACTTACCGTCGATGCAGAAAGCTTGGAAAAGTCGAATATCACGTGATCGTTCCAATTATCGATAGAAAGAACGATTGCGAGGGCAGGGAATTGAATCCCTACTCACCTTCGATGCAGAACGTTTGCAAACAAGGAATATCAAGTGTTCGTTCTAATTATCAATAGGAAAAAGGATTGCACGGGCTGGGAAGTGAATCCTTACCTACCGCCGATGTAGAACGATGGGAAACATCGAATATCACGTATATGTGCCAATTAGCGATAGCAAGAACGATTGCGAAGGCAGGGAATTGAATCCTTACCTACCGTCGATTCATAGCGATGGGAAGCATCACATATCACGTATACGTGCCATTCATCGATAGAAAGAACGATTGCGAGGGCCGGGAATTGAATCCCTACTTACCTTCGATGCAGAACTTTTGCAAACAAGGAATATCAAGTATTCGTTCCAATTATCGATAGGAAAAACGATTGCAAGGGCTGGGACGTGAATCCTTACTTTCCAAAGATGCAGAGCGATGGGAAACATCGAAAATCATGTATACGTGCCACTTATCCATAGAAAGAACGATTGAGAGGGCAGGGAATTGAATCCCTACTCACCTTCGATGCAGAACGTTTGCAAACAAGGAAAAGCAAGTGTTCGTTCTAATTATCAATAGGAAAAACGATTGCACGGGCTGGGAAGTGAATCCTTACCTACCGCCGATGTAGAACGATGGGAAACATCGAATATCACGTATATGTGCCAATTATCGATAGCAAGAACGATTGCGAAGGCAGGGAATTGAATCCTTACCTACCGTCGATTCATAGCGATGGGAAGCATCACATATCACGTATACGTGCCATTCATCGATAGAAAGAACGATTGCGAGGGCAGGGAAGTGAATCCTTACCTACCGTTGATGCAGAACGTTTGCAAACATCAAATATCACGTATTCGTTCCAATTATCGATAGAAAGAACGATTGCAAGGGCTGGGACGTGAATCCTTACCTACCGCCGATGTAGAACGATGGGAAACATCGAAAATCATGTATACGTGCCAATTATCCATAGAAAGAACGATTGCGAGGGCAGGGAATTGAATCCCTACTCTCCTTCGATGCAGAACGTTTGCAAACAAGGAATATCAAGTGTTCGTTCCAATTATCGATAGGACTAACAATTGCAAGGGCTGGGAAGTGAATCCTTACCTACCGCCGATGTAGAACGATGGGAAATATCGAATATCACGTATACGTGCCAATTATCGATAGAAAGAACTATTGCGAGAGCAGAGAATTGAATCCATACTTACCGTCGATGCAGAAGTTTGCAACTATCGAATATCACGTATTCGTTCTAATTATCGATAGAAAGAACGATTGCAAGGGCTGGGACGTGAATCCTTACTTTCCAAAGATGCAGAGCGATGGGAAACATCGAAAATCATGTATACGTGCCACTTATCCATAGAAAGAACGATTGAGAGGGCAGGGAATTGAATCCCTACTTACCGTCGATGCAGAAAGCTTGGAAAAGTCGAATATCACGTGATAGTTCCAATTATCGATAGAAAGAACGATTGCGAGGGCAGGGAATTGAATCCCTACTCACCTTCGATGCAGAACGTTTGTAAACAAGGAATATCAAGTGTTCGTTCCAATTATCGATAGGAAGAACAATTGCAAGGGCTGGGAAGTGAATCCTTACCTACCGCCGATGTAGAACGATGGGGAATATCGAATATCACGTATACGTGCCAATTATCGATAGAAAGAACGATTGCGAGGGCCGGGAAGTGAATCCATACTTACCGTCGATGCAGAAGTTTGCAAACATCGAATATCACGTATTCGTTCAAATTATCGATATGAAGAACGATTGCAAGGGTTGGGACGTGAATCCTTACCTACCGCCGATGTAGAACGATGGGAAACATCGAATATCACGTATACGTGCCAATTATCGATAGAAAGAACGATTGCGAGGGCAGGGAATTGAATCCCTACTTACCTTCGATGCAGAACGTTTGCAAACAAGGAATATCAAGTATTCGTTCCAATTATCGATAGGAAAAACGATAGCACGGGCTGGGAAGTGAATCCTTACCTACCGCCGATGTAGAACAATGGGAAACATCGAAAATCACGTATACGTGCCAATTATCGATAGAAAGAACGATTGCGAGAGCAGGGAATTGAATCCCTACTCACCTTCGATGCAGAACGTTTGTAAACAAGGAATATCAAGTGTTCGTTCCAATTATCGATAGAAAGAACGATTGCGAGAGCAGGGAATTGAATCCATACTTACCGTCGATGCAGAAGTTTGCAAACATCGAATATCACGTATTCGTTCAAATTATCGATATGAAGAACGATTGCAAGGGTTGGGACGTGAATCCTTACCTACCGCCGATGTAGAACGATGGGAAACATCGAATATCACGTATACGTGCCAATTATCGATAGAAAGAACGATTGCGAGGGCAGGGAATTGAATCCCTACTTACCTTCGATGCAGAACGTTTGCAAACAAGGAATATCAAGTATTCGTTCCAATTATCGATAGGAAAAACGATTGCACGGGCTGGGAAGTGAATCCTTACCTACCGCCGATGTAGAACGTTGGGAAACATCGAAAATCACGTATACGTGCCAATTATCGATAGAAAGAACTATTGCGAGAGCAGAGAATTGAATCCATACTTACCGTCGATGCAGAAGTTTGCAACTATCTAATATCACGTATTCGTTCTAATTATCGATAGAAAGAACGATTGCAAGGGCTGGGACGTGAATCCATACTTTCCAAAGATGCAGAGCGATGGGAAACATCGAAAATCATGTATACATGCCAATTATCCATAGAAAGAACGATTGAGAGGGCAGGGAATTGAATCCCTACTTACCGTCGATGCAGAAAGCTTGGAAAAGTCGAATATCACGTGATAGTTCCAATTATCGATAGAAAGAACGATTGCGAGGGCAGGGAATTGAATCCCTACTCACCTTCGATGCAGAACGTTTGCAAACAAGGAATATCAAGTATTCGTTCCAATTATCGATAGGAAAAACGATTGCACGGGCTGGGATGTGAATCCTTACCTACCGCCGATGTAAAACGATGGGAAACATCGAATATCACGTATACGTGCCAATTATGGATAGAAAGAACGATTGCGAGGGCCGGGAAGTGAATCCATACTTACCGTCGATGCAGAAGTTTGCAAACATCGAATATCACGTATTCGTTCCAATTATCGATAGCAAGAACGATTGCAAGGGTTGGGACGTGAATCCTTACCTACCGCCGATGTAGAACGATGGGAAACATCGAATATCACGTATACGTGCCAATTATCGATAGAAAGAACGATTGCGAGGGCCGAGAAGTGAATCCCTACTTACCTTCGATGCAGAACTTTTGCAAACAAGGAATATCAAGTATTCGTTCCAATAATCGATAGGAAGAACGATTGCAAGGGCTGGGAAGTGAATCCTTACCTACCGCCGATGTAGAACAATGGGAAACATCGAAAATCACGTATACGTGCCAATTATCGATAGAAAGAACGATTGCGAGAGCAGGGAATTGAATCCCTACTTACCGTCGATGCAGAAAGCTTGGAAAGGTCGAATATCACGTGATCGTTCCAATTATCGATAGAAAGAACGATTGCGAGGGCAGGGAATTGAATCCCTACTCACCTTCGATGCAGAACGTTTGCAAACAAGGAATATCAAGTATTCGTTCCAATTATCGATAGGAAAAACGATTGCACGGGCTGGGATGTGAATCCTTACCTACCGCCGATGTAAAACGATGGGAAACATCGAATATCACGTATACGTGCCAATTATGGATAGAAAGAACGATTGCGAGGGCCGGGAAGTGAATCCATACTTACCGTCGATGCAGAAGTTTGCAAACATCGAATATCACGTATTCGTTCCAATTATCGATAGCAAGAACGATTGCAAGGGTTGGGACGTGAATCCTTACCTACCGCCGATGTAGAACGATGGGAAACATCGAATATCACGTATACGTGCCAATTATCGATAGAAAGAACGATTGCGAGGGCCGAGAAGTGAATCCCTACTTACCTTCGATGCAGAACTTTTGCAAACAAGGAATATCAAGTATTCGTTCCAATAATCGATAGGAAGAACGATTGCAAGGGCTGGGAAGTGAATCCTTACCTACCGCCGATGTAGAACAATGGGAAACATCGAAAATCACGTATACGTGCCAATTATCGATAGAAAGAACGATTGCGAGAGCAGGGAATTGAATCCCTACTTACCGTCGATGCAGAAAGCTTGGAAAAGTCGAATATCACGTGATCGTTCCAATTATCGATAGAAAGAACGATTGCGAGGGCAGGGAATTGAATCCCTACTCACCTTCGATGCAGAACGTTTGCAAACAAGGAATATCAAGTGTTCGTTCTAATTATCAATAGGAAAAAGGATTGCACGGGCTGGGAAGTGAATCCTTACCTACCGCCGATGTAGAACGATGGGAAACATCGAATATCACGTATATGTGCCAATTAGCGATAGCAAGAACGATTGCGAAGGCAGGGAATTGAATCCTTACCTACCGTCGATTCATAGCGATGGGAAGCATCACATATCACGTATACGTGCCATTCATCGATAGAAAGAACGATTGCGAGGGCAGGGAATTGAATCCCTACTTACCTTCGATGGAGAACGTTTGGAAACAAGGAATATCAAGTATTCGTTCCAATTATCGATAGGAAAAACGATTGCAAGGGCTGGGACGTGAATCCTTACTTTCCAAAGATGCAGAGCGATGGGAAACATCGAAAATCATGTATACGTGCCACTTATCCATAGAAAGAACGATTGAGAGGGCAGGGAATTGAATCCCTACTCACCTTCGATGCAGAACGTTTGCAAACAAGGAAAAGCAAGTGTTCGTTCTAATTATCAATAGGAAAAACGATTGCACGGGCTGGGAAGTGAATCCTTACCTACCGCCGATGTAGAACGATGGGAAACATCGAATATCACGTATACGTGCCAATTATCGATAGCAAGAACGATTGCGAAGGCAGGGAATTGAATCCTTACCTACCGTCGATTCATAGCGATGGGAAGCATCACATATCACGTATACGTGCCATTCATCGATAGAAAGAACGATTGCGAGGGCCGGGAAGTGAATCCTTACTTACCGTTGATGCAGAACGTTTGCAAACATCAAATATCACGTATTCGTTCCAATTATCGATAGAAAGAACGATTGCAAGGGCTGGGACGTGAATCCTTACCTACCGCCGATGTAGAACGATGGGAAACATCGAAAATCATGTATACGTGCCAATTATCCATAGAAAGAACGATTGCGAGGGCAGGGAATTGAATCCCTACTCTCCTTCGATGCAGAACGTTTGCAAACAAGGAATATCAAGTGTTCGTTCCAATTATCGATAGGACTAACAATTGCAAGGGCTGGGAAGTGAATCCTTACCTACCGCCGATGTAGAACGATGGGAAATATCGAATATCACGTATACGTGCCAATTATCGATAGAAAGAACTATTGCGAGAGCAGAGAATTGAATCCATACTTACCGTCGATGCAGAAGTTTGCAACTATCGAATATCACGTATTCGTTCTAATTATCGATAGAAAGAACGATTGCAAGGGCTGGGACGTGAATCCTTACTTTCCAAAGATGCAGAGCGATGGGAAACATCGAAAATCATGTATACGTGCCACTTATCCATAGAAAGAACGATTGAGAGGGCAGGGAATTGAATCCCTACTTACCGTCGATGCAGAAAGCTTGGAAAAGTCGAATATCACGTGATAGTTCCAATTATCGATAGAAAGAACGATTGCGAGGGCAGGGAATTGAATCCCTACTCACCTTCGATGCAGAACGTTTGTAAACAAGGAATATCAAGTGTTCGTTCCAATTATCGATAGGAAGAACAATTGCAAGGGCTGGGAAGTGAATCCTTACCTACCACCGATGTAGAACGATGGGGAATATCGAATATCACGTATACGTGCCAATTATCGATAGAAAGAACGATTGCGAGGGCCGGGAAGTGAATCCATACTTACCGTCGATGCAGAAGTTTGCAAACATCGAATATCACGTATTCGTTCAAATTATCGATATGAAGAACGATTGCAAGGGTTGGGACGTGAATCCTTACCTACCGCCGATGTAGAACGATGGGAAACATCGAATATCACGTATACGTGCCAATTATCGATAGAAAGAACGATTGCGAGGGCAGGGAATTGAATCCCTACTTACCTTCGATGCAGAACGTTTGCAAACAAGGAATATCAAGTATTCGTTCCAATTATCGATAGGAAAAACGATTGCACGGGCTGGGAAGTGAATCCTTACCTACCGCCGATGTAGAACAATGGGAAACATCGAAAATCACGTATACGTGCCAATTATCGATAGAAAGAACGATTGCGAGAGCAGGGAATTGAATCCCTACTCACCTTCGATGCAGAACGTTTGTAAACAAGGAATATCAAGTGTTCGTTCCAATTATCGATAGGAAGAACAATTGCAAGGGCTGGGAAGTGAATCCTTACCTACCGCCGATGTAGAACGATGGGGAATATCGAATATCACGTATACGTGCCAATTATCGATAGAAAGAACGATTGCGAGGGCCGGGAAGTGAATCCATACTTACCGTCGATGCAGAAGTTTGCAAACATCGAATATCACGTATTCGTTCAAATTATCGATATGAAGAACGATTGCAAGGGTTGGGACGTGAATCCTTACCTATCGCCGATGTAGAACGATGGGAAACATCGAATATCACGTATACGTGCCAATTATCGATAGAAAGAACGATTGCGAGGGCAGGGAATTGAATCCCTACTTACCTTCGATGCAGAACGTTTGCAAACAAGGAATATCAAGTATTCGTTCCAATTATCGATAGGAAAAACGATTGCACGGGCTGGGAAGTGAATCCTTACCTACCGCCGATGTAGAACGTTGGGAAACATCGAAAATCACGTATACGTGCCAATTATCGATAGAAAGAACTATTGCGAGAGCAGAGAATTGAATCCATACTTACCGTCGATGCAGAAGTTTGCAACTATCTAATATCACGTATTCGTTCTAATTATCGATAGAAAGAACGATTGCAAGGGCTGGGACGTGAATCCATACTTTCCAAAGATGCAGAGCGATGGGAAACATCGAAAATCATGTATACATGCCAATTATCCATAGAAAGAACGATTGAGAGGGCAGGGAATTGAATCCCTACTTACCGTCGATGCAGAAAGCTTGGAAAAGTCGAATATCACGTGATAGTTCCAATTATCGATAGAAAGAACGATTGCGAGGGCAGGGAATTGAATCCCTACTCACCTTCGATGCAGAACGTTTGCAAACAAGGAATATCAAGTATTCGTTCCAATTATCGATAGGAAAAACGATTGCACGGGCTGGGATGTGAATCCTTACCTACCGCCGATGTAAAACGATGGGAAACATCGAATATCACGTATACGTGCCAATTATGGATAGAAAGAACGATTGCGAGGGCCGGGAAGTGAATCCATACTTACCGTCGATGCAGAAGTTTGCAAACATCGAATATCACGTATTCGTTCCAATTATCGATAGCAAGAACGATTGCAAGGGTTGGGACGTGAATCCTTACCTACCGCCGATGTAGAACGATGGGAAACATCGAATATCACGTATACGTGCCAATTATCGATAGAAAGAACGATTGCGAGGGCCGAGAAGTGAATCCCTACTTACCTTCGATGCAGAACTTTTGCAAACAAGGAATATCAAGTATTCGTTCCAATAATCGATAGGAAGAACGATTGCAAGGGCTGGGAAGTGAATCCTTACCTACCGCCGATGTAGAACAATGGGAAACATCGAAAATCACGTATACGTGCCAATTATCGATAGAAAGAACGATTGCGAGAGCAGGGAATTGAATCCCTACTTACCGTCGATGCAGAAAGCTTGGAAAGGTCGAATATCACGTGATCGTTCCAATTATCGATAGAAAGAACGATTGCGAGGGCAGGGAATTGAATCCCTACTCACCTTCGATGCAGAACGTTTGCAAACAAGGAATATCAAGTGTTCGTTCTAATTATCAATAGGAAAAACGATTGCACGGGCTGGGAAGTGAATCCTTACCTACCGCCGATGTAGAACGATGGGAAACATCGAATATCACGTATATGTGCCAATTATCGATAGCAAGAACGATTGCGAAGGCAGGGAATTGAATCCTTACCTACCGTCGATTCATAGCGATGGGAAGCATCACATATCACGTATACGTGCCATTCATCGATAGAAAGAACGATTGCGAGGGCCGGGAAGTGAATCCTTACTTACCGTTGATGCAGAACGTTTGCAAACATCAAATATCACGTATTCGTTCAAATTATCGATAGAAAGAACGATTGCAAGGGCTGGGACGTGAATCCTTACCTACCGCCGATGTAGAACGATGGGAAACATCGAAAATCATGTATACGTGCCAATTATCCATAGAAAGAACGATTGCGAGGGCAGGGAATTGAATCCCTACTCTCCTTCGATGCAGAACGTTTGCAAACAAGGAATATCAAGTGTTCGTTCCAATTATCGATAGGACTAACAATTGCAAGGGCTGGGAAGTGAATCCTTACCTACCGCCGATGTAGAACGATGGGAAATATCGAATATCACGTATACGTGCCAATTATCGATAGAAAGAACTATTGCGAGAGCAGAGAATTGAATCCATACTTACCGTCGATGCAGAAGTTTGCAACTATCGAATATCACGTATTCGTTCTAATTATCGATAGAAAGAACGATTGCAAGGGCTGGGACGTGAATCCTTACTTTCCAAAGATGCAGAGCGATGGGAAACATCGAAAATCATGTATACGTGCCACTTATCCATAGAAAGAACGATTGAGAGGGCAGGGAATTGAATCCCTACTTACCGTCGATGCAGAAAGCTTGGAAAAGTCGAATATCACGTGATAGTTCCAATTATCGATAGAAAGAACGATTGCGAGGGCAGGGAATTGAATCCCTACTCACCTTCGATGCAGAACGTTCGTAAACAAGGAATATCAAGTGTTCGTTCCAATTATCGATAGGAAGAACAATTGCAAGGGCTGGGAAGTGAATCCTTACCTACCACCGATGTAGAACGATGGGGAATATCGAATATCACGTATACGTGCCAATTATCGATAGAAAGAACGAATGCGACAGCCGTGAAGTTCATCCTTACTTACCATCGATGCAGAACGCTTGAAACATCGAATATTACGTATTCATTCCAATTATCGTTAGAAAGAACGATTGCGAGGGCAGGGAATTGAATCCCTACTTACCTTCGATGGAGAACGTTTGGAAACAAGGAATATCAAGTATTCGTTCCAATTATCGATAGGAAAAACGATTGCACGGGCTGGGATGTGAATCCTTACCTACCGCCGATGTAAAACGATGGGAAACATCGAATATCACGTATACGTGCCAATTATCGATAGAAAGAACGATTGCGAGGGCCGGGAAGTGAATCCCTACTTACCTTCGATGCAGAACGTTTGCAAACAAGGAATATCAAGTATTCGTTCCAATAATCGATAGGGAGAACGATTGCAAGGGCTGGGAAGTGAATCCTTACCTACCGCCGATGTAGAACGATGGGAAACATCGAATATCACGTATACGTGCCAATTATCGATAGAAAGAACGATTGCGAGGGCCGAGAAGTGAATCCCTACTTACCTTCGATGCAGAACGTTTGCAAACATGGAATATCAAGTATTCGTTCCAATAATCGATAGGGAGAACGATTGCAAGGGCTGGGAAGTGAATCCTTACCTACCGCCGATGTAGAACGATGGGAAACATCGAAAATCACGTATACGTGCCAATTATCGATAGAAAGAACCATTGCGAGAGCAGGAAATTGAATCCCTACTTACCGTCGATGCAGAAAGCTTGGAAAAGTCGAATATCACGTGATCGTTCCAATTATCGATAGAAAGAACGATTGCGAGGGCAGGGAATTGAATCCCTACTCACCTTCGATGCAGAACGTTTGCAAACAAGGAATATCAAGTGTTCGTTCTAATTATCAATAGGAAAAACGATTGCACGGGCTGGGAAGTGAATCCTTACCTACCGCCGATGTAGAAAGATGGGAAACATCGAATATCACGTATATGTGCCAATTATCGATAGCAAGAACGATTGCGAAGGCAGGGAATTGAATCCTTACCTACCGTCGATTCATAGCGATGGGAAGCATCACATATCACGTATACGTGCCATTCATCGATAGAAAGAAGGATTGCGAGGGCCGGGAAGTGAATCCTTTCTTACCGTTGATGCAGAACGTTTGCAAACATCAAATATCACGTATTCGTTCCAATTATCGATAGAAAGAACGATTGCAAGGGCTGGGACGTGAATCCTTACCTACCGCCGATGTAGAACGATGGGAAACATCGAATATCACGTATACGTGCCAATTATCGATAGAAAGAACTATTGCGAGAGCAGAGAATTGAATCCATACTTACCGTCGATGCAGAAGTTTGCAACTATCGAATATCACGTATTCGTTCTAATTATCGATAGAAAGAACGATTGCAAGGGCTGGGACGTGAATCCATACTTTCCAAAGATGCAGAGCGAAGGGAAACTTCGAAAATCATGTAGACGTGCCAATTATCCATAGAAAGAACGATTGCGAGGGCCGGGAAGTGAATCCATACTTACCGTCGATGCAGAAGTTTGCAAACATCGAATATCACGTATTCGTTCAAATTATCGATATGAAGAACGATTGCAAGGGTTGGGACGTGAATCCTTACCTACCGCCGATGTAGAACGATGGGAAACATCGAAAATCACGTATACGTGCCAATTATCGATAGAAAGAACGATTGCGAGGGCCGGGAAGTGAATCCTAACTTTGCGAAGATGCAGAACGATGGGAAACATCAAAAATCACGTATACGTGCCAATTATCGATAGAAAGAACGAATGCGACAGCCGTGAAGTTCATCCTTACTTACCATCGATGCAGAACGCTTGAAACATCGAATATTACGTATTCATTCCAATTATCGATAGCAAGAACGATTGCAAGGGTTGGGACGTGAATCCTTACCTACCGCCGATGTAGAACGATGGGAAACATCGAATATCACGTATACGTGCCAATTATCGATAGAAAGAACGATTGCGAGGGCCGGGAAGTGAATCCCTACTTACCTTCGATGCAGAACGTTTGCAAACAAGGAATATCAAGTATTCGTTCCAATAATCGATAGGGAGAACGATTGCAAGGGCTGGGAAGTGAATCCTTACCTACCGCCGATGTAGAACGATGGGAAACATCGAAAATCACGTATACGTGCCAATTATCGATAGAAAGAACCATTGCGAGAGCAGGAAATTGAATCCCTACTTACCGTCGATGCAGAAAGCTTGGAAAAGTCGAATATCACGTGATCGTTCCAATTATCGATAGAAAGAACGATTGCGAGGGCAGGGAATTGAATCCCTACTCACCTTCGATGCAGAACGTTTGCAAACAAGGAATATCAAGTGTTCGTTCTAATTATCAATAGGAAAAACGGTTGCACGGGCTGGGAAGTGAATCCTTACCTACCGCCGATGTAGAAAGATGGGAAACATCGAATATCACGTATATGTGCCAATTATCGATAGCAAGAACGATTGCGAAGGCAGGGAATTGAATCCTTACCTACCGTCGATTCATAGCGATGGGAAGCATCACATATCACGTATACGTGCCATTCATCGATAGAAAGAAGGATTGCGAGGGCCGGGAAGTGAATCCTTTCTTACCGTTGATGCAGAACGTTTGCAAACATCAAATATCACGTATTCGTTCCAATTATCGATAGAAAGAACGATTGCAAGGGCTGGGACGTGAATCCTTACCTACCGCCGATGTAGAACGATGGGAAACATCGAAAATCACGTATACGTGCCAATTATCGATAGAAAGAACTATTGCGAGAGCAGAGAATTGAATCCATACTTACCGTCGATGCAGAAGTTTGCAACTATCGAATATCACGTATTCGTTCTAATTATCGATAGAAAGAACGATTGCAAGGGCTGGGACGTGAATCCATACTTTCCAAAGATGCAGAGCGATGGGAAACATCGAAAATCATGTATACGTGCCAATTATCGATAGAAAGAACGATTGCGAGGGCCGGGAATTGAATCCCTACTCACCTTCGATGCAGAACGTTTGCAAACAAGGAATATCAAGTGTTCGTTCCAATTATCGATAGGAAGAACAATTGCAAGGGCTGGGAAGTGAATCCTTACCTACCGCCGATGTAGAACGATGGGAAATATCGAATATCACGTATACGTGCCAATTATCGATAGAAAGAACGATTGCGAGGGTCGGGAAGTGAATCCATACTTACCGTCGATGCAGAAGTTTGCAACTATCGAATATCACGTATTCGTTCTAATTATCGATAGAAAGAACGATTGCAAGGGCTGGGACGTGAATCCATACTTTCCAAAGATGCAGAGCGATGGGAAACATCGAAAATCATGTATACGTGCCAATTATCGATAGAAAGAACGATTGCGAGGGCCGGGAATTGAATCCCTACTCACCTTCGATGCAGAACGTTTGCAAACAAGGAATATCAAGTGTTCGTTCCAATTATCGATAGGAAGAACAATTGCAAGGGCTGGGAAGTGAATCCTTACCTACCGCCGATGTAGAACGATGGGAAATATCGAATATCACGTATACGTGCCAATTATCGATAGAAAGAACGATTGCGAGGGCCGGGAAGTGAATCCATACTTACCGTCGATGCAGAAGTTTGCAAACATCGAATATCACGTATTCGTTCAAATTATCGATATGAAGAACGATTGCAAGGGTTGGGACGTGAATCCTTACCTACCGCCGATGTAGAACGATGGGAAACATCGAAAATCACGTATACGTGCCAATTATCGATAGAAAGAACGAATGCGACAGCCGTGAAGTTCATCCTTACTTACCATCGATGCAGAACGCTTGAAACATCGAATATTACGTATTCATTCCAATTATCGTTAGAAAGAACGATTGCGAGGGCAGGGAATTGAATCCCTACTTACCTTCGATGGAGAACGTTTGGAAACAAGGAATATCAAGTATTCGTTCCAATTATCGATAGGAAAAACGATTGCACGGGCTGGGATGTGAATCCTTACCTACCGCCGATGTAAAACGATGGGAAACATCGAATATCACGTATACGTGCCAATTATCGATAGAAAGAACGATTGCGAGGGCCGGGAAGTGAATCCATACTTACCGTCGATGCAGAAGTTTGCAAACATCGAATATCACGTATTCGTTCCAATTATCGATAGCAAGAACGATTGCAAGGGTTGGGACGTGACTCCTTACCTACCGCCGATGTAGAACGATGGGAAACATCGAATATCACGTATACGTGCCAATTATCGATAGAAAGAACGATTGCGAGGGCCGAGAAGTGAATCCTTACTTACCTTCGATGCAGAACGTTTGCAAACAAGGAATATCAAGTATTCGTTCCAATAATCGATAGGGAGAACGATTGCAAGGGCTGGGAAGTGAATCCTTACCTACCGCCGATGTAGAACGATGGGAAACATCGAAAATCACGTATACGTGCCAATTATCGATAGAAAGAACGATTGCGAGAGCAGGGAATTGAATCCCTACTTACCGTCGATGCAGAAAGCTTGGAAAAGTCGAATATCACGTGATCGTTCCAATTGTCGATAGAAAGAACGATTGCGAGGGCAGGGAATTGAATCCCTACTCACCTTCGATGCAGAACGTTTGCAAACAAGGAATATCAAGTGTTCGTTCCAATTATCGATAGGAAAAACGATTGCACGGGCTGGGAAGTGAATCCTTACCTACCGCCGATGTAGAACGATGGGAAACATCGAATATCACGTATATGTGCCAATTATCGATAGCAAGAACGATTGCGAAGGCAGGGAATTGAATCCTTACCTACCGTCGATTCATAGCGATGGGAAGCATCACATATCACGTATACGTGCCATTCATCGATAGAAAGAAGGATTGCGAGGGCCGGGAAGTGAATCCTTTCTTACCGTTGATGCAGAACGTTTGCAAACATCAAATATCACGTATTCGTTCCAATTATCGATAGAAAGAACGATTGCAAGGGCTGGGACGTGAATCCTTACCTACCGCCGATGTAGAACGATGGGAAACATCGAAAATCATGTATACGTGCCAATTATCCATAGAAAGAACGATTGCGAGGGCAGGGAATTGAATCCCTACTCACCTTCGATGCAGAACGTTTGCAAACAAGGAATATCAAGTGTTCGTTCCAATTATCGATGGGACTAACAACTGCAAGGGCTGGGAAGTGAATCCTTACCTACCGCCGATGTAGAACGATGGGAAATATCGAATATCACGTATACGTGCCAATTATCGATAGAAAGAACGATTGCGAGGGCAGGGAATTGAATCCATACTTACCGTCGATGCAGAAGTTTGCAACTATTGAATATCACGTATTCGTTCCAATTATCGATAGGAAAAACGATTGCACGGGCTGGGAAGTGAATCCTTACCTACCGCCGATGTAGAACGATGGGAAACATCGAAAATCACGTATACGTGCCAATTATCGATAGAAAGAACTATTGCGAGAGCAGAGAATTGAATCCATACTTACCGTCGATGCAGAAGTTTGCAACTATCGAATATCACGTATTCGTTCTAATTATCGATAGAAAGCACGATTGCAAGGGCTGGGACGTGAATCCATACTTTCCAAAGATGCAGAGCGAAGGGAAACTTCGAAAATCATGTAGACGTGCCAATTATCCATAGAAAGAACGATTGCGAGGGCCGGGAAGTGAATCCATACTTACCGTCGATGCAGAAGTTTGCAAAAATCGAATATCACGTATTCGTTCAAATTATCGATATGAAGAACGATTGCAAGGGTTGGGACGTGAATCCTTACCTACCGCCGATGTAGAACGATGGGAAACATCGAAAATCACGTATACGTGCCAATTATCGATAGAAAGAACGATTGCGAGGGCCGGGAAGTGAATCCTAACTTTGCGAAGATGCAGAACGATGGGAAACATCAAAAATCACGTATACGTGCCAATTATCGATAGAAAGAACGAATGCGACAGCCGTGAAGTTCATCCTTACTTACCATCGATGCAGAACGCTTGAAACATCGAATATTACGTATTCATTCCAATTATCGATAGCAAGAACGATTGCAAGGGTTGGGACGTGAATCCTTACCTACCGCCGATGTAGAACGATGGGAAACATCGAATATCACGTATACGTGCCAATTATCGATAGAAAGAACGATTGCGAGGGCCGAGAAGTGAATCCCTACTTACCTTCGATGCAGAACGTTTGCAAACAAGGAATATCAAGTATTCGTTCCAATAATCGATAGGGAGAACGATTGCAAGGGCTGGGAAGTGAATCCTTACCTACCGCCGATGTAGAACGATGGGAAACATCGAAAATCACGTATACGTGCCAATTATCGATAGAAAGAACCATTGCGAGAGCAGGAAATTGAATCCCTACTTACCGTCGATGCAGAAAGCTTGGAAAAGTCGAATATCACGTGATCGTTCCAATTATCGATAGAAAGAACGATTGCGAGGGCAGGGAATTGAATCCCTACTCACCTTCGATGCAGAACGTTTGCAAACAAGGAATATCAAGTGTTCGTTCTAATTATCAATAGGAAAAACGATTGCACGGGCTGGGAAGTGAATCCTTACCTACCGCCGATGTAGAAAGATGGGAAACATCGAATATCACGTATATGTGCCAATTATCGATAGCAAGAACGATTGCGAAGGCAGGGAATTGAATCCTTACCTACCGTCGATTCATAGCGATGGGAAGCATCACATATCACGTATACGTGCCATTCATCGATAGAAAGAAGGATTGCGAGGGCCGGGAAGTGAATCCTTTCTTACCGTTGATGCAGAACGTTTGCAAACATCAAATATCACGTATTCGTTCCAATTATCGATAGAAAGAACGATTGCAAGGGCTGGGACGTGAATCCTTACCTACCGCCGATGTAGAACGATGGGAAACATCGAAAATCACGTATACGTGCCAATTATCGATAGAAAGAACTATTGCGAGAGCAGAGAATTGAATCCATACTTACCGTCGATGCAGAAGTTTGCAACTATCGAATATCACGTATTCGTTCTAATTATCGATAGAAAGAACGATTGCAAGGGCTGGGACGTGAATCCATACTTTCCAAAGATGCAGAGCGATGGGAAACATCGAAAATCATGTATACGTGCCAATTATCGATAGAAAGAACGATTGCGAGGGCCGGGAATTGAATCCCTACTCACCTTCGATGCAGAACGTTTGCAAACAAGGAATATCAAGTGTTCGTTCCAATTATCGATAGGAAGAACAATTGCAAGGGCTGGGAAGTGAATCCTTACCTACCGCCGATGTAGAACGATGGGAAATATCGAATATCACGTATACGTGCCAATTATCGATAGAAAGAACGATTGCGAGGGCCGGGAAGTGAATCCATACTTACCGTCGATGCAGAAGTTTGCAACTATCGAATATCACGTATTCGTTCTAATTATCGATAGAAAGAACGATTGCAAGGGCTGGGACGTGAATCCTTACTTTCCAAAGATGCAGAGCGATGGGAAACATCGAAAATCATGTATACGTGCCAATTATCGATAGAAAGAACGATTGCGAGGGCCGGGAATTGAATCCCTACTCACCTTCGATGCAGAACGTTTGCAAACAAGGAATATCAAGTGTTCGTTCCAATTATCGATAGGAAGAACAATTGCAAGGGCTGGGAAGTGAATCCTTACCTACCGCCGATGTAGAACGATGGGAAACATCGAATATCACGTATACGTGCCAATTATCGATAGAAAGAACGATTGCGAGGGCCGGGAAGTGAATCCATACTTACCGTCGATGCAGAAGTTTGCAAACATCGAATATCACGTATTCGTTCAAATTATCGATATGAAGAACGATTGCAAGGGTTGGGACGTGAATCCTTACCTACCGCCGATGTAGAACGATGGGAAACATCGAAAATCACGTATACGTGCCAATTATCGATAGAAAGAACGAATGCGACAGCCGTGAAGTTCATCCTTACTTACCATCGATGCAGAACGCTTGAAACATCGAATATTACGTATTCATTCCAATTATCGTTAGAAAGAACGATTGCGAGGGCAGGGAATTGAATCCCTACTTACCTTCGATGGAGAACGTTTGGAAACAAGGAATATCAAGTATTCGTTCCAATTATCGATAGGAAAAACGATTGCACGGGCTGGGATGTGAATCCTTACCTACCGCCGATGTAAAACGATGGGAAACATCGAATATCACGTATACGTGCCAATTATCGATAGAAAGAACGATTGCGAGGGCCGGGAAGTGAATCCATACTTACCGTCGATGCAGAAGTTTGCAAACATCGAATATCACGTATTCGTTCCAATTATCGATAGCAAGAACGATTGCAAGGGTTGGGACGTGACTCCTTACCTACCGCCGATGTAGAACGATGGGAAACATCGAATATCACGTATACGTGCCAATTATCGATAGAAAGAACGATTGCGAGGGCCGAGAAGTGAATCCCTACTTACCTTCGATGCAGAACGTTTGCAAACAAGGAATATCAAGTATTCGTTCCAATAATCGATAGGGAGAACGATTGCAAGGGCTGGGAAGTGAATCCTTACCTACCGCCGATGTAGAACGATGGGAAACATCGAAAATCACGTATACGTGCCAATTATCGATAGAAAGAACGATTGCGAGAGCAGGGAATTGAATCCCTACTTACCGTCGATGCAGAAAGCTTGGAAAAGTCGAATATCACGTGATCGTTCCAATTGTCGATAGAAAGAACGATTGCGAGGGCAGGGAATTGAATCCCTACTCACCTTCGATGCAGAACGTTTGCAAACAAGGAATATCAAGTGTTCGTTCTAATTATCAATAGGAAAAACGATTGCACGGGCTGGGAAGTGAATCCTTACCTACCGCCGATGTAGAACGATGGGAAACATCGAATATCACGTATATGTGCCAATTATCGATAGCAAGAACGATTGCGAAGGCAGGGAATTGAATCCTTACCTACCGTCGATTCATAGCGATGGGAAGCATCACATATCACGTATACGTGCCATTCATCGATAGAAAGAAGGATTGCGAGGGCCGGGAAGTGAATCCTTTCTTACCGTTGATGCAGAACGTTTGCAAACATCAAATATCACGTATTCGTTCCAATTATCGATAGAAAGAACGATTGCAAGGGCTGGGACGTGAATCCTTACCTACCGCCGATGTAGAACGATGGGAAACATCGAAAATCATGTATACGTGCCAATTATCCATAGAAAGAACGATTGCGAGGGCAGGGAATTGAATCCCTACTCACCTTCGATGCAGAACGTTTGCAAACAAGGAATATCAAGTGTTCGTTCCAATTATCGATGGGACTAACAATTGCAAGGGCTGGGAAGTGAATCCTTACCTACCGCCGATGTAGAACGATGGGAAATATCGAATATCACGTATACGTGCCAATTATCGATAGAAAGAACGATTGCGAGGGCAGGGAATTGAATCCATACTTACCGTCGATGCAGAAGTTTGCAACTATTGAATATCACGTATTCGTTCCAATTATCGGTAGGAAAAACGATTGCACGGGCTGGGAAGTGAATCCTTACCTACCGCCGATGTAGAACGATGGGAAACATCGAAAATCACGTATACGTGCCAATTATCAATAGAAAGAACTATTGCGAGAGCAGAGAATTGAATCCATACTTACCGTCGATGCAGAAGTTTGCAACTATCGAATATCACGTATTCGTTCTAATTATCGATAGAAAGAACGATTGCAAGGGCTGGGACGTGAATCCATACTTTCCAAAGATGCAGAGCGAAGGGAAACTTCGAAAATCATGTATACGTGCCAATTATCCATAGAAAGAACGATTGAGAGGGCAAGGAATTGAATCCCTACTCACCTTCGATGCAGAACGTTTGCAAACAAGGAATATCAAGTGTTCGTTCCAATTATCGATGGGACTAACAATTGCAAGGGCTGGGAAGTGAATCCTTACCTACCGCCGATGTAGAACGATGGGAAATATCGAATATCACGTATACGTGCCAATTATCGATAGAAAGAACTATTGCGAGAGCAGAGAATTGAATCCATACTTACCGTCGATGCAGAAGTTTGCAACTATTGAATATCACGTATTCGTTCTAATTATCGATAGAAAGAAAGATTGCAGGGGCTGGGACGTGAATCCTTACTTTCCAAAGATGCAGAGCGATGGGAAACATCGAAAATCATGTATATGTGCCAATTATCCATAGAAAGAACGATTGCGAGGGCAGGGAATTGAATCCCTACTTACCGTCGGTGCAGAAAGCTTGGAAAAGTCGAATATCACGTGATTGTTCCAATTATCGATAGAAAGAACGATTGCGAGGGCAGGGAATTGAATCCCTACTCGCCTTCGATGCAGAACGTTTGCATACAAGGAATATCAAGTGTTCGTTCCAATTATCGATAGGAAGAACAATTGCAAGGGCTGGGAAGTGATTCCTTACCTACCGCCGATGTAGAACGATGGGAAATATCGAATATCACGTATACGTGCCAATTATCGATAGAAAGAACGATTGCGAGGGCAGGGAATTGAATCCCTACTTACCTTCGATGCAGAACGTTTGCAAACAAGGAATATCAAGTATTCGTTCCAATTATCGATAGGAAAAACGATTGCACGGGCTGGGAAGTGAATCCTTACCTACCGCCGATGTAGAACGATGGGAAACATCGAAAATCACGTATACGTGCCAATTATCGATAGAAAGAACGATTGCCAGAGCAGGGAATTGAATCCCTACTTACCGTCGATGCAGAAAGCTTGGAAAAGTCGAATATCACGTGATCGTTCCAATGATCGATAGAAAGAACGATTGCGAGGGCAGGGAATTGAATCCCTACTCACCTTCGATGCAGAACGTTTGTAAACAAGGAATATCAAGTGTTCGTTCCAATTATCGATAGGAAGAACAATTGCAAGGGCTGGGAAGTGAATCCTTACCTACAGCCGATGTAGAACGATGGGAAATATCGAATATCACGTATACGTGCCAATTATCGATAGAAAGAACGATTGCGAGGGCCGAGAAGTGAATCCCTACTTACCTTCGATGCAGAACGTTTGCAAACAAGGAATATCAAGTATTCGTTCCAATAATCGATAGGAAGAACGATTGCAAGGGCTGGGAAGTGAATCCTTACCTACCGCCGATGTAGAACGATGGGAAACATCGAATATCACGTATACGTGCCAATTATCGATAGAAAGAACGATTGCGAGTGCCGGGAAGTGAATCCATACTTACCGTCGATGCAGAAGTTTGCAAACATCGAATATCACGTATTCGTTCCAATTATCGATAGCAAGAACGATTGCAAGGGTTGGGACGTGAATCCTTACCTACCGCCGATGTAGAACGATGGGAAACATCGAATATCACGTATACGTGCCAATTATCGATAGAAAGAACGATTGCGAGGGCCGGGAAGTGAATCCTTATTTTGCGAAGATGCAGAACGGTGGGAAACATCGAAAATCACGTATACGTGCCAATTATCGATAGAAAGAACGAATGCGACAGCCGTGAAGTTCATCCTTACTTACCATCGATGCAGAACGCTTGAAACATCGAATATTACGTATTCATTCCAATTATCGTTAGAAAGAACGATTGCGAGGGCAGGGAATTGAATCCCTTCTTACCTTCGATGGAGAACGTTTGGAAACAAGGAATATCAAGTATTCGTTCCAATTATCGATAGGAAAAACGATTGCACGGGCTGGGATGTGAATCCTTACCTACCGCCGATGTAAAACGATGGGAAACATCGAATATCACGTATACGTGCCAATTATCGATAGAAAGAACGATTGCGAGGGCCGGGAAGTGAATCCATACTTACCGTCGATGCAGAAGTTTGCAACTATCGAATATCACGTATTCGTTCTAATTATCGATAGAAAGAACGATTGCAAGGGCTGGGACGTGAATCCATACTTTCCAAAGATGCAGAGCGATGGGAAACATCGAAAATCATGTATACGTGCCAATTATCGATAGAAAGAACGATTGCGAGGGCCGGGAATTGAATCCCTACTCACCTTCGATGCAGAACGTTTGCAAACAAGGAATATCAAGTGTTCGTTCCAATTATCGATAGGAAGAACAATTGCAAGGGCTGGGAAGTGAATCCTTACCTACCGCCGATGTAGAACGATGGGAAATATCGAATATCACGTATACGTGCCAATTATCGATAGAAAGAACGATTGCGAGGGCCGGGAAGTGAATCCATACTTACCGTCGATGCAGAAGTTTGCAAACATCGAATATCACGTATTCGTTCAAATTATCGATATGAAGAACGATTGCAAGGGTTGGGACGTGAATCCTTACCTACCGCCGATGTAGAACGATGGGAAACATCGAAAATCACGTATACGTGCCAATTATCGATAGAAAGAACGAATGCGACAGCCGTGAAGTTCATCCTTACTTACCATCGATGCAGAACGCTTGAAACATCGAATATTACGTATTCATTCCAATTATCGTTAGAAAGAACGATTGCGAGGGCAGGGAATTGAATCCCTACTTACCTTCGATGGAGAACGTTTGGAAACAAGGAATATCAAGTATTCGTTCCAATTATCGATAGGAAAAACGATTGCACGGGCTGGGATGTGAATCCTTACCTACCGCCGATGTAAAACGATGGGAAACATCGAATATCACGTATACGTGCCAATTATCGATAGAAAGAACGATTGCGAGGGCCGGGAAGTGAATCCATACTTACCGTCGATGCAGAAGTTTGCAAACATCGAATATCACGTATTCGTTCCAATTATCGATAGCAAGAACGATTGCAAGGGTTGGGACGTGACTCCTTACCTACCGCCGATGTAGAACGATGGGAAACATCGAATATCACGTATACGTGCCAATTATCGATAGAAAGAACGATTGCGAGGGCCGAGAAGTGAATCCCTACTTACCTTCGATGCAGAACGTTTGCAAACAAGGAATATCAAGTATTCGTTCCAATAATCGATAGGGAGAACGATTGCAAGGGCTGGGAAGTGAATCCTTACCTACCGCCGATGTAGAACGATGGGAAACATCGAAAATCACGTATACGTGCCAATTATCGATAGAAAGAACGATTGCGAGAGCAGGGAATTGAATCCCTACTTACCGTCGATGCAGAAAGCTTGGAAAAGTCGAATATCACGTGATCGTTCCAATTGTCGATAGAAAGAACGATTGCGAGGGCAGGGAATTGAATCCCTACTCACCTTCGATGCAGAACGTTTGCAAACAAGGAATATCAAGTGTTCGTTCTAATTATCAATAGGAAAAACGATTGCACGGGCTGGGAAGTGAATCCTTACCTACCGCCGATGTAGAACGATGGGAAACATCGAATATCACGTATATGTGCCAATTATCGATAGCAAGAACGATTGCGAAGGCAGGGAATTGAATCCTTACCTACCGTCGATTCATAGCGATGGGAAGCATCACATATCACGTATACGTGCCATTCATCGATAGAAAGAAGGATTGCGAGGGCCGGGAAGTGAATCCTTTCTTACCGTTGATGCAGAACGTTTGCAAACATCAAATATCACGTATTCGTTCCAATTATCGATAGAAAGAACGATTGCAAGGGCTGGGACGTGAATCCTTACCTACCGCCGATGTAGAACGATGGGAAACATCGAAAATCATGTATACGTGCCAATTATCCATAGAAAGAACGATTGCGAGGGCAGGGAATTGAATCCCTACTCACCTTCGATGCAGAACGTTTGCAAACAAGGAATATCAAGTGTTCGTTCCAATTATCGATGGGACTAACAACTGCAAGGGCTGGGAAGTGAATCCTTACCTACCGCCGATGTAGAACGATGGGAAATATCGAATATCACGTATACGTGCCAATTATCGATAGAAAGAACGATTGCGAGGGCAGGGAATTGAATCCATACTTACCGTCGATGCAGAAGTTTGCAACTATTGAATATCACGTATTCGTTCCAATTATCGGTAGGAAAAACGATTGCACGGGCTGGGAAGTGAATCCTTACCTACCGCCGATGTAGAACGATGGGAAACATCGAAAATCACGTATACGTGCCAATTATCAATAGAAAGAACTATTGCGAGAGCAGAGAATTGAATCCATACTTACCGTCGATGCAGAAGTTTGCAACTATCGAATATCACGTATTCGTTCTAATTATCGATAGAAAGAACGATTGCAAGGGCTGGGACGTGAATCCATACTTTCCAAAGATGCAGAGCGAAGGGAAACTTCGAAAATCATGTATACGTGCCAATTATCCATAGAAAGAACGATTGAGAGGGCAAGGAATTGAATCCCTACTCACCTTCGATGCAGAACGTTTGCAAACAAGGAATATCAAGTGTTCGTTCCAATTATCGATGGGACTAACAATTGCAAGGGCTGGGAAGTGAATCCTTACCTACCGCCGATGTAGAACGATGGGAAATATCGAATATCACGTATACGTGCCAATTATCGATAGAAAGAACTATTGCGAGAGCAGAGAATTGAATCCATACTTACCGTCGATGCAGAAGTTTGCAACTATTGAATATCACGTATTCGTTCTAATTATCGATAGAAAGAAAGATTGCAGGGGCTGGGACGTGAATCCTTACTTTCCAAAGATGCAGAGCGATGGGAAACATCGAAAATCATGTATATGTGCCAATTATCCATAGAAAGAACGATTGCGAGGGCAGGGAATTGAATCCCTACTTACCGTCGGTGCAGAAAGCTTGGAAAAGTCGAATATCACGTGATTGTTCCAATTATCGATAGAAAGAACGATTGCGAGGGCAGGGAATTGAATCCCTACTCGCCTTCGATGCAGAACGTTTGCAAACAAGGAATATCAAGTGTTCGTTCCAATTATCGATAGGAAGAACAATTGCAAGGGCTGGGAAGTGATTCCTTACCTACCGCCGATGTAGAACGATGGGAAATATCGAATATCACGTATACGTGCCAATTATCGATAGAAAGAACGATTGCGAGGGCAGGGAATTGAATCCCTACTTACCTTCGATGCAGAACGTTTGCAAACAAGGAATATCAAGTATTCGTTCCAATTATCGATAGGAAAAACGATTGCACGGGCTGGGAAGTGAATCCTTACCTACCGCCGATGTAGAACGATGGGAAACATCGAAAATCACGTATACGTGCCAATTATCGATAGAAAGAACGATTGCCAGAGCAGGGAATTGAATCCCTACTTACCGTCGATGCAGAAAGCTTGGAAAAGTCGAATATCACGTGATCGTTCCAATGATCGATAGAAAGAACGATTGCGAGGGCAGGGAATTGAATCCCTACTCACCTTCGATGCAGAACGTTTGTAAACAAGGAATATCAAGTGTTCGTTCCAATTATCGATAGGAAGAACAATTGCAAGGGCTGGGAAGTGAATCCTTACCTACAGCCGATGTAGAACGATGGGAAATATCGAATATCACGTATACGTGCCAATTATCGATAGAAAGAACGATTGCGAGGGCCGAGAAGTGAATCCCTACTTACCTTCGATGCAGAACGTTTGCAAACAAGGAATATCAAGTATTCGTTCCAATAATCGATAGGAAGAACGATTGCAAGGGCTGGGAAGTGAATCCTTACCTACCGCCGATGTAGAACGATGGGAAACATCGAATATCACGTATACGTGCCAATTATCGATAGAAAGAACGATTGCGAGTGCCGGGAAGTGAATCCATACTTACCGTCGATGCAGAAGTTTGCAAACATCGAATATCACGTATTCGTTCCAATTATCGATAGCAAGAACGATTGCAAGGGTTGGGACGTGAATCCTTACCTACCGCCGATGTAGAACGATGGGAAACATCGAATATCACGTATACGTGCCAATTATCGATAGAAAGAACGATTGCGAGGGCCGGGAAGTGAATCCTTATTTTGCGAAGATGCAGAACGGTGGGAAACATCGAAAATCACGTATACGTGCCAATTATCGATAGAAAGAACGAATGCGACAGCCGTGAAGTTCATCCTTACTTACCATCGATGCAGAACGCTTGAAACATCGAATATTACGTATTCATTCCAATTATCGTTAGAAAGAACGATTGCGAGGGCAGGGAATTGAATCCCTTCTTACCTTCGATGGAGAACGTTTGGAAACAAGGAATATCAAGTATTCGTTCCAATTATCGATAGGAAAAACGATTGCACGGGCTGGGATGTGAATCCTTACCTACCGCCGATGTAGAACGATGGGAAACATCGAATATCACGTATACGTGCCAATTATCGATAGAAAGAACGATTGCGAGGGCCGGGAAGTGAATCCATACTTACCGTCGATGCAGAAGTTTGCAAACATCGAATATCACGTATTCGTTCCAATTATCGATAGCAAGAACGATTGCTAGGGTTGGGACGTGAATCCTTACCTACCGCCGATGTAGAACGATGGGAAACATCGAATATCACGTATACGTGCCAATTATCGATAGAAAGAACGATTGCGAGGGCCGGGAAGTGAATCCATACTTACCGTCGATGCAGAAGTTTGCAAACATCGAATATCACGTATTCGTTCCAATTATCGATAGCAAGAACGATTGCAAGGGTTGGGACGTGACTCCTTACCTACCGCCGATGTAGAACGATGGGAAACATCGAATATCACGTATACGTGCCAATTATCGATAGAAAGAACGATTGCGAGGGCCGAGAAGTGAATCCCTACTTACCTTCGATGCAGAACGTTTGCAAACAAGGAATATCAAGTATTCGTTCCAATAATCGATAGGGAGAACGATTGCAAGGGCTGGGAAGTGAATCCTTACCTACCGCCGATGTAGAACGATGGGAAACATCGAAAATCACGTATACGTGCCAATTATCGATAGAAAGAACGATTGCGAGAGCAGGGAATTGAATCCCTACTTACCGTCGATGCAGAAAGCTTGGAAAAGTCGAATATCACGTGATCGTTCCAATTGTCGATAGAAAGAACGATTGCGAGGGCAGGGAATTGAATCCCTACTCACCTTCGATGCAGAACGTTTGCAAACAAGGAATATCAAGTGTTCGTTCTAATTATCAATAGGAAAAACGATTGCACGGGCTGGGAAGTGAATCCTTACCTACCGCCGATGTAGAAAGATGGGAAACATCGAATATCACGTATATGTGCCAATTATCGATAGCAAGAACGATTGCGAAGGCAGGGAATTGAATCCTTACCTACCGTCGATTCATAGCGATGGGAAGCATCACATATCACGTATACGTGCCATTCATCGATAGAAAGAAGGATTGCGAGGGCCGGGAAGTGAATCCTTTCTTACCGTTGATGCAGAACGTTTGCAAACATCAAATATCACGTATTCGTTCCAATTATCGATAGAAAGAACGATTGCAAGGGCTGGGACGTGAATCCTTACCTACCGCCGATGTAGAACGATGGGAAACATCGAAAATCATGTATACGTGCCAATTATCCATAGAAAGAACGATTGCGAGGGCAGGGAATTGAATCCCTACTCACCTTCGATGCAGAACGTTTGCAAACAAGGAATATCAAGTGTTCGTTCCAATTATCGATGGGACTAACAATTGCAAGGGCTGGGAAGTGAATCCTTACCTACCGCCGATGTAGAACGATGGGAAATATCGAATATCACGTATACGTGCCAATTATCGATAGAAAGAACGATTGCGAGGGCAGGGAATTGAATCCATACTTACCGTCGATGCAGAAGTTTGCAACTATTGAATATCACGTATTCGTTCCAATTATCGATAGGAAAAACGATTGCACGGGCTGGGAAGTGAATCCTTACCTACCGCCGATGTAGAACGATGGGAAACATCGAAAATCACGTATACGTGCCAATTATCGATAGAAAGAACTATTGCGAGAGCAGAGAATTGAATCCATACTTACCGTCGATGCAGAAGTTTGCAACTATCGAATATCACGTATTCGTTCTAATTATCGATAGAAAGAACGATTGCAAGGGCTGGGACGTGAATCCATACTTTCCAAAGATGCAGAGCGAAGGGAAACTTCGAAAATCATGTATACGTGCCAATTATCCATAGAAAGAACGATTGAGAGGGCAAGGAATTGAATCCCTACTCACCTTCGATGCAGAACGTTTGCAAACAAGGAATATCAAGTGTTCGTTCCAATTATCGATGGGACTAACAATTGCAAGGGCTGGGAAGTGAATCCTTACCTACCGCCGATGTAGAACGATGGGAAATATCGAATATCACGTATACGTGCCAATTATCGATAGAAAGAACTATTGCGAGAGCAGAGAATTGAATCCATACTTACCGTCGATGCAGAAGTTTGCAACTATTGAATATCACGTATTCGTTCTAATTATCGATAGAAAGAAAGATTGCAGGGGCTGGGACGTGAATCCTTACTTTCCAAAGATGCAGAGCGATGGGAAACATCGAAAATCATGTATATGTGCCAATTATCCATAGAAAGAACGATTGCGAGGGCAGGGAATTGAATCCCTACTTACCGTCGGTGCAGAAAGCTTGGAAAAGTCGAATATCACGTGATAGTTCCAATTATCGATAGAAAGAACGATTGCGTGGGCAGGGAATTGAATCCCTACTCGCCTTCGATGCAGAACGTTTGCAAACAAGGAATATCAAGTGTTCGTTCCAATTATCGATAGGAAGAACAATTGCAAGGGCTGGGAAGTGAATCCTTACCTACAGCCGATGTAGAACGATGGGAAATATCGAATATCACGTATACGTGCCAATTATCGATAGAAAGAACGATTGCGAGGGCCGAGAAGTGAATCCCTACTTACCTTCGATGCAGAACGTTTGCAAACAAGGAATATCAAGTATTCGTTCCAATAATCGATAGGAAGAACGATTGCAAGGGCTGGGAAGTGAATCCTTACCTACCGCCGATGTAGAACGATGGGAAACATCGAATATCACGTATACGTGCCAATTATCGATAGAAAGAACGATTGCGAGTGCCGGGAAGTGAATCCATACTTACCGTCGATGCAGAAGTTTGCAAACATCGAATATCACGTATTCGTTCCAATTATCGATAGCAAGAACGATTGCAAGGGTTGGGACGTGAATCCTTACCTACCGCCGATGTAGAACGATGGGAAACATCGAATATCACGTATACGTGCCAATTATCGATAGAAAGAACGATTGCGAGGGCCGGGAAGTGAATCCTTATTTTGCGAAGATGCAGAACGGTGGGAAACATCGAAAATCACGTATACGTGCCAATTATCGATAGAAAGAACGAATGCGACAGCCGTGAAGTTCATCCTTACTTACCATCGATGCAGAACGCTTGAAACATCGAATATTACGTATTCATTCCAATTATCGTTAGAAAGAACGATTGCGAGGGCAGGGAATTGAATCCCTACTTACCTTCGATGGAGAACGTTTGGAAACAAGGAATATCAAGTATTCGTTCCAATTATCGATAGGAAAAACGATTGCACGGGCTGGGATGTGAATCCTTACCTACCGCCGATGTAGAACGATGGGAAACATCGAATATCACGTATACGTGCCAATTATCGATAGAAAGAACGATTGCGAGGGCCGGGAAGTGAATCCATACTTACCGTCGATGCAGAAGTTTGCAAACATCGAATATCACGTATTCGTTCCAATTATCGATAGCAAGAACGATTGCTAGGGTTGGGACGTGAATCCTTACCTACCGCCGATGTAGAACGATGGGAAACATCGAATATCACGTATACGTGCCAATTATCGATAGAAAGAACGATTGCGAGGGCCGAGAAGTGAATCCCTACTTACCTTCGATGCAGAACGTTTGCAAACAAGGAATATCAAGTATTCGTTCCAATAATCGATAGGAAGAACGATTGCAAGGGCTGGGAAGTGAATCCTTACCTACCGCCGATGTAGAACGATGGGAAACCTCGAAAATCACGTATACGTGCCAATTATCGATAGAAAGAACGATTGCGAGAGCAGGGAATTGAATCCCTACTAACCGTCGATGCAGAAAGCTTGGAAAAGTCGAATATCACGTGATCGTTCCAATTATCGATAGAAAGAACGATTGCGAGGGCAGGGAATTGAATCCCTACTCACCTTCGATGCAGAACGTTTGCAAACAAGGAATATCAAGTGTTCGTTCCAATTATCAATAGGAAAAACGATTGCACGGGCTGGGAAGTGAATCCTTACCTACCGCCGATGTAGAACGATGGGAAACATCGAATATCACGTATACGTGCCAATTATCGATAGCAAGAACGATTGCGAAGGCAGGGAATTGAATCCTTACCTACCGTCGATTCATAGCGATAGGAAGCATCACATATCACGTATACGTGCCATTCATCGATAGAAAGAACGATTGCGAGGGCCGGGAAGTGAATCCTTACTTGCCATCGATGCTGAACGCTTGGAAACATTGAATATCACGTATTCGTTCCAATTTTCGAGAGAAAGAACGATTGCGATGGCCGGGAAGTGAATCCTTACTTACCGTTGATGCAGAACGTTTGCAAACATCAAATATCACGTATTCGTTCCAATTATCGATAGAAAGAACGATTGCAAGGGCTGGGACGTGAATCCTTACCTACCGCCGATGTAGAACGATGGGAAACATCGAAAATCATGTATACGTGCCAATTATCCATAGAAAGAACGATTGCGAGGGCAGGGAATTGAATCCCTACTCACCTTCGATGCAGAACGTTTGCAAACAAGGAATATCAAGTGTTCGTTCCAATTATCGATAGGAAGAACAATTGCAAGGGCTGGGAAGTGAATCCTTACTTTCCAGAGATGCAGAGCGATGGGAAACATCGAAAATCATGTATACGTGCCAATTATCCATAGAAAGAACGATTGAGAGGGCAGGGAATTGAATCCCTACTTACCTTCGATGCAGAACGTTTGCAAACAAGGAATATCAAGTATTCGTTCCAATTATCGATAGGAAAAACGATTGCACGGGCTGGGAAGTGAATCCTTGCCTACCGCCGATGTAGAACGATGGGAAACATCGAAAATCACGTATACGTGCCAATTATCGATAGAAAGAACGATTGCGAGGGCCGGGAAGTGAATCCATACTTACCGTCGATGCAGAAGTTTGCAAACATCGAATATCACGTATTCGTTCCAATTATCGATAGCAAGAACGATTGCAAGGGTTGGGACGTGAATCCTTACCTACCGCCGATGTAGAACGATGGGAAACATCGAATATCACGTATACGTGCCAATTATCGATAGAAAGAACGATTGCGAGAGCAGGGAATTGAATCCCTACTAACCGTCGATGCAGAAAGCTTGGAAAAGTCGAATATCACGTGATCGTTCCAATTATCGATAGAAAGAACGATTGCGAGGGCAGGGAATTGAATCCCTACTCACCTTCGATGCAGAACGTTTGCAAACAAGGAATATCAAGTGTTCGTTCCAATTATCAATAGGAAAAACGATTGCACGGGCTGGGAAGTGAATCCTTACCTACCGCCGATGTAGAACGATGGGAAACATCGAATATCACGTATACGTGCCAATTATCGATAGCAAGAACGATTGCGAAGGCAGGGAATTGAATCCCTACTTACCGTCGATGCAGAAAGCTTGGAAAAGTCGAATATCACGTGATCGTTCCAATTATCCATAGAAAGAACGATTGAGAGGGCAGGGAATTGAATCCCTACTTACCGTCGATGCAGAAAGCTTGGAAAAGTCGAATATCACGTGATAGTTACAATTATCGATAGTGTTACGTCCCGGGAATGCCCGACCCGTAACGAACACAAAATATTAAAAAACTGTTTTACCGACCGTCGGTAACAAATCGCAAAAACCTTCATATTGCCAATGGTCGATAATGTACCAATTGTAGGTAACTTACCATCAGTCGGTAAGGTAGATCCCTGAACAAGTCTCATGTGCCGACGTTTTTATACGGTCGATAAAGTAGAAACCAAAATTTGGCCAAAGGTAACCTGACACCTTGTTACAAAAAATATTTGGAGTAATAATAAGTTACATCTATAATATTAACAATTGTTAAAACAACCAAAAGGGTTGTTTAAAGCCTGTGTATGACTCAGCATGTTCAGAAAATACGAAAATCCAAACCTGAAAACATTCTGAGTGACTCGTCGATTGAAAGTACGTAATATAACACTATTAACCGTTAAAAGTTAAGACGCAATTTGTAAAACTGCTGACAAAGGTAAAATGCATGTGTCCAAAGCCAAAAAGATCAAATGACAACGTCGCAATTACATCTACGTCGCAAAATTGTAATAAGACCTGTCGCGACAACATCGCATAACGAATAGCGTGTGAAGCTGCGTCAGCATCCGTTCCCACGGAGATAAATGCGTACGTTGCAAAGATAAGGCACGTACAACGGGTCCGGTGGCCAGAGGACGTCCTCTGCATCAGCACTTTATAACAATAAAAGGAGCTGAGCAGCCACTGGAAAATCAGTTCTGACCCGAGAGTCAGTCGGATAACATCAATCTACAGTCGACATCAATCGTAGTGAGTACACACCAACAGTTCTGCTTAGGCAGCCGCGTAACATCGCGTTGTTAGTTATAATTATAATCTTGTAACTCAGTGTAACTACCAAGTGATAGAATATAGCTGTTATCATGATCATTAGACACAGTGTTCTCTAATTCATTTACGAGTGTACCCATAAAGCGACATCGAGCTTCAACCGCGTAATCTGTAGATTTATGCTCTGAATTCTACTATGGACCATATCACGAACGTAACAAGGTACAGCAATAATAACAACCACTACGCGTATACGGTAACCCATACGCAATATACAACCAATATATCCTAACGTTCCCGATGCTGGTTGACTTAACCCTACCCTGGGAATAGTCACGATCAAAAATGCGAACGTATCCTACTAAAACAACGATATCTGCACAAGTATAAAATCATATAGTAGCGTCTCGATTGGTTCATCATGGAATTAACGAGAACTATCAACCCAGGACGTTACATATAGAAATTTTATTGGCGCCCGAACAGGGACACGATCGCATGCGTTAGGATGAATATCTCGAGAAAGATTACATATAGATCTATTGGCGACCGTGACAGAAGACGATCGCATGCGTTAAGAAAAGTATCGCGAAAAAGGTAGAAGAACCGACACCAGTCCGAAAGGGCGTGGGATTCGCAATTACATACATTAGGGAACACCCTGAAGTATCAAGAACCAACGGAAACGAAATAGTTTCAATATCAAGGAAAATTCGGAGAAAAGAAACAAAAGAAGCGCAAGTTAGAAACAAATACAAATCGTGAAATCAATCATCAAAGAAACAATGTCAATGTGAGTAAACGCTATAAAAATGATATATACATATATTATCGCTATGGACATAGCACCCCAGCTGTGCAATGAGGAACAAGTTTTATGCTGTACCCCGGATCTGAGATGATTCTTAAGGTCCAATCTTGCCCAGAGAGCGAACATTAACGACCAAAGTAGTAAATGTCACATAAACGTGGCAAATCGGCTTCAGACCTGACCGCCCTAGGGAAAGTGTCATCAAGGGTTGTGGAGCCACATCTCTCTCTCAAGTCGTAAATGTTTCGTCCCTGATCAAACAGGACGGGATCCCAGGATCTCAATTATTTCAAACACGGAGCCAGCATTAACTACACGCCAATACCTGCCAAATGGGAAATTATTTTTTGTATACCAAGAAATCAAGTAATCAAATAATACGGAGCTCTAAACGCCACTACAAGTAACACGAATAATCCCAAGTAAGAAAGGGATACATTTCAATAAATCAATACAAATATTACTGCAGTGACAGTAACATTAGAGGATTCCGAAGAAGGATACCCTCCATAACTATGGGCATGCTACCCCATCAAGATTAACACTCGAGATCGTCTCGAGGCTACTGTAGAATAAACACGGCGAGAGCATTCCAACGATACAGAAGAAAAGGAAAAGGAGAGCGTTGAAACTCTTATAAGAGACCCAAGGAAAAGCAGCTTCTAATTTTTCCGAAGAAACATTGTAAGAAACAGATATTCTGAATCCAAAATACATCAAGCTCACTGAATGTCGAACACAATCATCAGTGAAGAAACAGGAAAGGTTCCAGTACATAAGACAGCTTTCCACCGGAAAAGCCGTCACACAACACTAAGGAATCTTCAACAGCAACACCAACACGGACATCAACACCAACCCGAGAAGACCTTCAGCAAATTTCCTACGTAAATTTGTTCCCAAGGGGGAAGGTGTTACGTCCCGGGAATGCCCGACCCGTAACGAACACAAAATATTAAAAAACTGTTTTACCGACCGTCGGTAACAAATCGCAAAAACCTTCATATTGCCAATGGTCGATAATGTACCAATTGTAGGTAACTTACCATCAGTCGGTAAGGTAGATCCCTGAACAAGTCTCATGTGCCGACGTTTTTATACGGTCGATAAAGTAGAAACCAAAATTTGGCCAAAGGTAACCTGACACCTTGTTACAAAAAATATTTGGAGTAATAATAAGTTACATCTATAATATTAACAATTGTTAAAACAACCAAAAGGGTTGTTTAAAGCCTGTGTATGACTCAGCATGTTCAGGAAATACGAAAATCCAAACCTGAAAACATTCTGAGTGACTCGTCGATTGAAAGTACGTAATATAACACTATTAACCGTTAAAAGTTAAGACGCAATTTGTAAAACTGCTGACAAAGGTAAAATGCATGTGTTCAAAGCCAAAAAGATCAAATGACAACGTCGCAATTACACCTACGTCGCAAAATTGTAATAAGACCTGTCGCGACAACATCGCATAACGAATAGCGTGTGAAGCTGCGTCAGCATCCGTTCCCACGGAGATAAATGCGTACGTTGCAAAGATAAGGCACGTACAACGGGTCCGGTGGCCAGAGGACGTCCTCTGCATCAGCACTTTATAACAATAAAAGGAGCTGAGCAGCCACTGGAAAATCAGTTCTGACCCGAGAGTCAGTCGGATAACATCAATCTACAGTCGACATCAATCGTAGTGAGTACACACCAACAGTTCTGCTTAGGCAGCCGCGTAACATCGCGTTGTTAGTTATAATTATAATCTTGTAACTCAGTGTAACTACCAAGTGATAGAATATAGCTGTTATCATGATCATTAGACACAGTGTTCTCTAATTCATTTACGAGTGTACCCATAAAGCGACATCGAGCTTCAACCGCGTAATCTGTAGATTTATGCTCTGAATTCTACTATGGACCATATCACGAACGTAACAAGGTACAGCAATAATAACAACCACTACGCGTATACGGTAACCCATACGCAATATACAACCAATATATCCTAACGTTCCCGATGCTGGTTGACTTAACCCTACCCTGGGAATAGTCACGATCAAAAATGCGAACGTATCCTACTAAAACAACGATATCTGCACAAGTATAAAATCATATAGTAGCGTCTCGATTGGTTCATCATGGAATTAACGAGAACTATCAACCCAGGACGTTACAATAGAAAGAACGATTGCGAGGGCAGGGAATTGAATCCCTACTCACCTTCGATGCAGAACGTTTGTAAACAAGGAATATCAAGTGTTCGTTCCAATAATCGATAGAAAGAACGATTGCAAGGGCTGGGAAGTGAATCCTTACCTACCGCCGATGTAGAACGATGGGAAACATCGAAAATCACGTATACGTGCCAATTATCGATAGAAAGAACGATTGCGAGAGCAGGGAATTGAATCCCTACTTACCGTCGATGCAGAAAGCTTGGAAAAGTCGAATATCACGTGATCGTTCCAATTATCCATAGAAAGAACGATTGAGAGGGCAGGGAATTGAATCCCTACTTACCGTCGATGCAGAACGTTTGCAAACAAGGAATATCAAGTATTCGTTCCAATAATCGATAGAAAGAACGATTGCAAGGGCTGGGAAGTGAATCCTTACCTACCGCCGATGTAGAACGATGGGAAATATCGAATATCACGTATACGTGCCAATTATCGATAGAAAGAACGATTGCGAGGGCCGGGAAATGAATCCATACTTACCGTCGATGCAGAAGTTTGCAAACATCGAATATCACGTATTCGTTCAAATTATCGATATGAAGAACGATTGCAAGGGTTGGGACGTGAATCCTTACCTACCGCCGATGTAGAACGATGGGAAACATCGAATATCACGTATACGTGCCAATTATCGATAGAAAGAACGATTGCGAGAGCAGGGAAGTGAATCCATACTTACCGTCGATGCAGAAGTTTGCAACTATCGAATATCACGTATTCGTTCTAATTATCGATAGAAAGAACGATTGCAAGGGCTGGGACGTGAATCCTTACTTTCCAAAGATGCAGAGCGATGGGAAACATCGAAAATCATGTATACGTGCCAATTATCCATAGAAAGAACGATTGAGAGGGCAGGGAATTGAATCCCTACTTACCGTCGATGCAGAAAGCTTGGAAAAGTCGAATATCACGTGATAGTTCCAATTATCGAGAGAAAGAACGATTGCGAGGGCAGGGAATTGAATCCCTACTCACCTTCGATGCAGAACGTTTGCAAACAAGGAATATCAAGTGTTCGTTCCAATTATCAATGGGAATAACAATTGCAAGGGCTGGGAAGTGAATCCTTACCTACCGCCGATGTAGAACGATAGGAAATATCGAATATCACGTATACGTGCCAATTATCGATAGAAAGGACGAATGCGACGGCCGTGAAGTTCATCCTTACTTACCATCGATGCAGAACGCTTGAAACATCGAATATTACGTATTCATTCCAATTATCGATAGGAAAAACGATTGCACGGGCAGGGAATTGGATCCCTACTTACCGTCGATGCAGAAAGCTTGGAAAAGTCGAATATCACGTGATAGTTACAATTATCGATAGAAAGAACGATTGCGAGGGCAGGGAATTGAATCCCTACTCACCTTCGATGCAGAACGTTTGTAAACAAGGAATATCAAGTGTTCGTTCCAATAATCGATAGAAAGAACGATTGCAAGGGCTGGGAAGTGAATCCTTACCTACCGCCGATGTAGAACGATGGGAAACATCGAATATCACGTATACGTGCCAATTATCGATAGAAAGAACGATTGCGAGGGCAGGGAATTGAATCCCTACTTACCGTCGATGCAGAAAGCTTGGAAAAGTCGAATATCACGTGATCGTTCCAATTATCCATAGAAAGAACGATTGAGAGGGCAGGGAATTGAATCCCTACTTACCGTCGATGCAGAACGTTTGCAAACAAGGAATATCAAGTATTCGTTCCAATAATCGATAGAAAGAACGATTGCAAGGGCTGGGAAGTGAATCCTTACCTACCGCCGATGTAGAACGATGGGAAATATCGAATATCACGTATACGTGCCAATTATCGATAGAAAGAACGATTGCGAGGGCCGGGAAATGAATCCATACTTACCGTCGATGCAGAAGTTTGCAAACATCGAATATCACGTATTCGTTCAAATTATCGATATGAAGAACGATTGCAAGGGTTGGGACGTGAATCCTTACCTACCGCCGATGTAGAACGATGGGAAACATCGAATATCGCGTATACGTGCCAATTATCGATAGAAAGAACGATTGCGAGGGCAGGGAATTGAATCCCTACTTACCGTCGATGCAGAAAGCTTGGAAAAGTCGAATATCACGTGATAGTTCCAATTATCGAGAGAAAGAACGATTGCGAGGGCAGGGAATTGAATTCCTACTCACCTTCGATGCAGAACGTTTGCAAACAAGGAATATCAAGTGTTCGTTCCAATTATCAATAGGAATAACAATTGCAAGGGCTGGGAAGTGAATCCTTACCTACCGCCGATGTAGAACGATAGGAAATATCGAATATCACGTATACGTGCCAATTATCGATAGAAAGAACGATTGCGAGGGCCGGGAAATAAATCCATACTTACCGTCGATGCAGAAGTTTGCAAACATCGAATATCACGTATTCGTTCAAATTATCGATATGAAGAACGATTGCAAGGGTTGGGACGTGAATCCTTACCTACCGCCGATGTAGAACGATGGGAAACATCGAATATCGCGTATACGTGCCAATTATCGATAGAAAGAACGATTGCGAGGGCAGGGAATTGAATCCCTACTTACCGTCGATGCAGAAAGCTTGGAAAAGTCGAATATCACGTGATAGTTCCAATTATCGAGAGAAAGAACGATTGCGAGGGCAGGGAATTGAATTCCTACTCACCTTCGATGCAGAACGTTTGCAAACAAGGAATATCAAGTGTTCGTTCCAATTATCAATAGGAATAATAATTGCAAGGGCTGGGAAGTGAATCCTTACCTACCGCCGATGTAGAACGATAGGAAATATCGAATATCACGTATACGTGCCAATTATCGATAGAAAGGACGAATGCGACGGCCGTGAAGTTCATCCTTACTTACCATCGATGCAGAACGCTTGAAACATCGAATATTACGTATTCATTCCAATTATCGATAGGAAAAACGATTGCACGGGCAGGGAATTGGATCCCTACTTACCGTCGATGCAGAAAGCTTGGAAAAGTCGAATATCACGTGATAGTTACAATTATCGATAGAAAGAACGATTGCGAGGGCAGGGAATTGAATCCCTACTCACCTTCGATGCAGAACGTTTGTAAACAAGGAATATTACGTATTCATTCCAATTATCGATAGAAAGAACGATTGCAAGGGCTGGGAAGTGAATCCTTACCTACCGCCGATGTAGAACGATGGGAAACATCGAAAATCACGTATACGTGCCAATTATCGATAGAAAGAACGATTGCGAGAGCAGGGAATTGAATCCCTACTTACCGTCGATGCAGAAAGCTTGGAAAAGTCGAATATCACGTGATCGTTCCAATTATCCATAGAAAGAACGATTGAGAGGGCAGGGAATTGAATCCCTACTTACCGTCGATGCAGAACGTTTGCAAACAAGGAATATCAAGTATTCGTTCCAATAATCGATAGAAAGAACGATTGCAAGGGCTGGGAAGTGAATCCTTACCTACCGCCGATGTAGAACGATGGGAAATATCGAATATCACGTATACGTGCCAATTATCGATAGAAAGAACGATTGCGAGGGCCGGGAAATGAATCCATACTTACCGTCGATGCAGAAGTTTGCAAACATCGAATATCACGTATTCGTTCAAATTATCGATATGAAGAACGATTGCAAGGGTTGGGACGTGAATCCTTACCTACCGCCGATGTAGAACGATGGGAAACATCGAATATCACGTATACGTGCCAATTATCGATAGAAAGAACGATTGCGAGGGCAGGGAATTGAATCCCTACTTACCGTCGATGCAGAAAGCTTGGAAAAGTCGAATATCACGTGATAGTTCCAATTATCGAGAGAAAGAACGATTGCGAGGGCAGGGAATTGAATTCCTACTCACCTTCGATGCAGAACGTTTGCAAACAAGGAATATCAAGTGTTCGTTCCAATTATCAATAGGAATAACAATTGCAAGGGCTGGGAAGTGAATCCTTACCTACCGCCGATGTAGAACGATAGGAAATATCGAATATCACGTATACGTGCCAATTATCGATAGAAAGAACGATTGCGAGGGCCGGGAAATGAATCCATACTTACCGTCGATGCAGAAGTTTGCAAACATCGAATATCACGTATTCGTTCAAATTATCGATATGAAGAACGATTGCAAGGGTTGGGACGTGAATCCTTACCTACCGCCGATGTAGAACGATGGGAAACATCGAATATCACGTATACGTGCCAATTATCGATAGAAAGAACGATTGCGAGGGCAGGGAATTGAATTCCTACTCACCTTCGATGCAGAACGTTTGCAAACAAGGAATATCAAGTGTTCGTTCCAATTATCAATAGGAATAACAATTGCAAGGGCTGGGAAGTGAATCCTTACCTACCGCCGATGTAGAACGATAGGAAATATCGAATATCACGTATACGTGCCAATTATCGATAGAAAGGACGAATGCGACGGCCGTGAAGTTCATCCTTACTTACCATCGATGCAGAACGCTTGAAACATCGAATATTACGTATTCATTCCAATTATCGATAGGAAAAACGATTGCACGGGCAGGGAATTGGATCCCTACTTACCGTCGATGCAGAAAGCTTGGAAAAGTCGAATATCACGTGATAGTTACAATTATCGATAGAAAGAACGATTGCGAGGGCAGGGAATTGAATCCCTACTCACCTTCGATGCAGAACGTTTGTAAACAAGGAATATCAAGTGTTCGTTCCAATAATCGATAGAAAGAACGATTGCAAGGGCTGGGAAGTGAATCCTTACCTACCGCCGATGTAGAACGATGGGAAACATCGAAAATCACGTATACGTGCCAATTATCGATAGAAAGAACGATTGCGAGAGCAGGGAATTGAATCCCTACTTACCGTCGATGCAGAAGTTTGCAACTATCGAATATCACGTATTCGTTCTAATTATCGATAGAAAGAACGATTGCAAGGGCTGGGACGCGAATCCTTACTTTCCAAAGATGCAGAGCGATGGGAAACATCGAAAATCATGTATACGTGCCAATTATCCATAGAAAGAACGATTGAGAGGGCAGGGAATTGAATCCCTACTTACCGTCGATGCAGAAAGCTTGGAAAAGTCGAATATCACGTGATAGTTCCAATTATCGAGAGAAAGAACGATTGCGAGGGCAGGGAATTGAATCCCTACTCACCTTCGATGCAGAACGTTTGCAAACAAGGAATATCAAGTGTTCGTTCCAATTATCAATAGGAATAACAATTGCAAGGGCTGGGAAGTGAATCCTTACCTACCGCCGATGTAGAACGATAGGAAATATCGAATATCACGTATACGTGCCAATTATCGATAGAAAGGACGAATGCGACGGCCGTGAAGTTCATCCTTACTTACCATCGATGCAGAACGCTTGAAACATCGAATATTACGTATTCATTCCAATTATCGATAGGAAAAACGATTGCACGGGCAGGGAATTGGATCCCTACTTACCGTCGATGCAGAAAGCTTGGAAAAGTCGAATATCACGTGATAGTTACAATTATCGATAGAAAGAACGATTGCGAGGGCAGGGAATTGAATCCCTACTCACCTTCGATGCAGAACGTTTGTAAACAAGGAATATCAAGTGTTCGTTCCAATAATCGATAGAAAGAACGATTGCAAGGGCTGGGAAGTGAATCCTTACCTACCGCCGATGTAGAACGATGGGAAACATCGAAAATCACGTATACGTGCCAATTATCGATAGAAAGAACGATTGCGAGAGCAGGGAATTGAATCCCTACTTACCGTCGATGCAGAAAGCTTGGAAAAGTCGAATATCACGTGATCTTTCCAATTATCCATAGAAAGAACGATTGAGAGGGCAGGGAATTGAATCCCTACTTACCGTCGATGCAGAACGTTTGCAAACAAGGAATATCAAGTATTCGTTCCAATAATCGATAGAAAGAACGATTGCACGGGCTGGAAAGTGAATCCTTACCTACCGCCGATGTAGAACGATGGGAAACATCGAATATCACGTATACGTGCCAATTATCGATAGAAAGAACGATTGCGAGGGCCGGGAAGTGAATCCATACTTACCGTCGATGCAGAAGTTTGCAAACATCGAATATCACGTATTCGTTCCAATTATCGATAGCAAGAATGATTGCAAGGGCTGGGAAGTGAATCCTTACCTACCGCCGATGCAGAACGATGGGAAACATCGAAAATCACGTATACGTGCCAATTATCGATAGAAAGAACGATTGCGAGGGCCGGGAGGTGAATCCATACTTACCGTCGATGCAGAAGTTTGCAAACATCGAATATCACGTATTCGTTCCAATTATCGATAGCAAGAATGATTGCAAGGGCTGGGAAGTGAATCCTTACCTACCGCCGATGTAGAACGATGGGAAACATCGAAAATCACGTATACGTGCCAATTATCGATAGAAAGAACTATTGCGAGAGCAGAGAATTGAATCCCTACTCACCTTCGATGCAGAACGTTTGCAAACAAGGAATATCAAGTGTTCGTTCCAATTATCGATAGGAAGAACAATTGCAAGGGCTGGGAAGTGAATCCTTACCTACCGCCGATGTAGAACGATGGGAAATATCGAATATCACGTATACGTGCCAATTATCGATAGAAAGGACGAATGCGACGGCCGTGAAGTTCATCCTTACTTACCATCGATGCAGAACGCTTGAAACATCGAATATTACGTATTCATTCCAATTATCGATAGAAAGAACGATTGTGAGGGCAGGGAATTGAATCCCTACTTACCTTCGATGGAGAACGTTTGGAAACAAGGAATACCAAGTATTCGTTCCAATTATCGATAGGAAAAACGATTGCACGGGCTGGGATGTGAATCCTTACCTACCGCCGATGTAGAACGATGGGAAACATCGAATATCACGTATACGTGCCAATTATCGATAGAAAGAACGATTGCGAGGGCCGGGAAGTGAATCCATACTTACCGTCGATGCAGAAGTTTGCAAACATCGAATATCACGTATTCGTTCCAATTATCGATAGCAAGAATGATTGCAAGGGTTGGGACGTGAATCCTTACCTACCGCCGATGTAGAACGATGGGAAACATCGAATATCACGTATACGTGCCAATTATCGATAGAAAGAACGATTGCGAGGGCCGGGAAGTGAATCCATACTTACCGTCGATGCAGAAGTTTGCAAACATCGAATATCACGTATTCGTTCCAATAATCGATAGGAAGAACGATTGCAAGGGCTGGGAAGTGAATCCTTACCTACCGCCGATGTAGAACGATGGGAAACATCGAAAATCACGTATACGTGCCAACTATCGATAGAAAGAACGATTGCGAGAGCAGGGAATTGAATCCCTACTTACCGTCGATGCAGAAAGCTTGGAAAAGTCGAATATCACGTGATCGTTCCATTTATCCATAGAAAGAACGATTGAGAGGGCAGGGAATTGAATCCCTACTTACCGTCGATGCAGAAAGCTTGGAAAAGTCGAATATCACGTGATAGTTACAATTATCGATAGAAAGAACGATTGCGAGGGCAGGGAATTGAATCCCTACTCACCTTCGATGCAGAACGTTTGTAAGCAAGGAATATCAAGTGTTCGTTCCAAGTATCGATAGGAAGAACAATTGCAAGGGCTGGGAAGTGAATCCTTACCTACCGCCGATGTAGAACGATGGGAAATATCGAATATCACGTATACGTGCCAATTATCGATAGAAAGAACGATTGCGAGGGCCGGGAAGTGAATCCATACTTACCGTCGATGCAGATATTTGTAAACATCGAATATCACGTATTCGTTCAAATTATCGATATGAAGAACGATTGCAAGGGTTGGGACGTGAATCCTTACCTACCGCCGATGTAGAACGATGGGAAACATCGAATATCACGTATACGTGCCAATTATCGATAGAAAGAACGATTGCGAGGGCAGGGAATTGAATCCCTACTTACCTTCGATGCAGAACGTTTGCAAACAAGGAATATCAAGTATTCGTTCCAATTATCGTTAGGAAAAACGATTGCACGGGCTGAGAAGTGAATCCTTACCTACCGCCGATGTAGAACGATGGGAAACATCGAATATCACGTATACGTGCCAATTATCGATAGAAAGAACGATTGCGAGGGCCGGGACGTGAATCCATACTTACCGTCGATGCAGAAGTTTGCAAACATCGAATATCACGTATTCGTTCCAATAATCGATAGGAAGAACGATTGCAAGGGCTGGGAAGTGAATCCTTACCTACCGCCGATGTAGAACGATGGGAAACATCGAAAATTACGTATACGTGCCAACTATCGATAGAAAGAACGATTGCGAGAGCAGGGAATTGAATCCCTACTTACCTTCGATGGAGAACGTTTGGAAACAAGGAATATCAAGTATTCGTTCCAATTATCGATAGGAAAAACGATTGCACGGGCTGGGATGTGAATCCTTACCTACCGCCGATGTAGAACGATGGGAAACATCGAATATCACGTATACGTGCCAATTATCGATAGAAAGAACGATTGCGAGGGCCGGGAAGTGAATCCATACTTACCGTCGATGCAGAAGTTTGCAAACATCGAATATCACGTATTCGTTCCAATTATCGATAGCAAGAATGATTGCAAGGGTTGGGACGTGAATCCTTACCTACCGCCGATGTAGAACGATGGGAAACATCGAATATCACGTATACGTGCCAATTATCGATAGAAAGAACGATTGCGAGGGCCGGGAAGTGAATCCATACTTACCGTCGATGCAGAAGTTTGCAAACATCGAATATCACGTATTCGTTCCAATAATCGATAGGAAGAACGATTGCAAGGGCTGGGAAGTGAATCCTTACCTACCGCCGATGTAGAACGATGGGAAACATCGAAAATCACGTATACGTGCCAACTATCGATAGAAAGAACGATTGCGAGAGCAGGGAATTGAATCCCTACTTACCGTCGATGCAGAAAGCTTGGAAAAGTCGAATATCACGTGATCGTTCCAATTATCCATAGAAAGAACGATTGAGAGGGCAGGGAATTGAATCCCTACTTACCGTCGATGCAGAAAGCTTGGAAAAGTCGAATATCACGTGATCGTTCCAATTATCGATAGAAAGAACGATTGAGAGGGCAGGGAATTGAATCCCTACTCACCTTCGATGCAGAACGTTTGTAAACAAGGAATATCAAGTGTTCGTTCCAAGTATCGATAGGAAGAACAATTGCAAGGGCTGGGAAGTGAATCCTTACCTACCGCCGATGTAGAACGATGGGAAATATCGAATATCACGTATACGTGCCAATTATCGATAGAAAGAACGATTGCGAGGGCCGGGAAGTGAATCCATACTTACCGTCGATGCAGATATTTGTAAACATCGAATATCACGTATTCGTTCAAATTATCGATATGAAGAACGATTGCAAGGGTTGGGACGTGAATCCTTACCTACCGCCGATGTAGAACGATGGGAAACATCGAATATCACGTATACGTGCCAATTATCGATAGAAAGAACGATTGCGAGGGCAGGGAATTGAATCCCTACTTACCTTCGATGCAGAACGTTTGCAAACAAGGAATATCAAGTATTCGTTCCAATTATCGATAGGAAAAACGATTGCACGGGCTGAGAAGTGAATCCTTACCTACCGCCGATGTAGAACGATGGGAAACATCGAATATCACGTATACGTGCCAATTATCGATAGAAAGAACGATTGCGAGGGCCGGGAAGTGAATCCATACTTACCGTCGATGCAGAAGTTTGCAAACATCGAATATCACGTATTCGTTCCAATAATCGATAGGAAGAACGATTGCAAGGGCTGGGAAGTGAATCCTTACCTACCGCCGATGTAGAACGATGGGAAACATCGAAAATCACGTATACGTGCCAACTATCGATAGAAAGAACGATTGCGAGAGCAGGGAATTGAATCCCTACTTACCGTCGATGCAGAAAGCTTGGAAAAGTCGAATATCACGTGATCGTTCCAATTATCCATAGAAAGAACGATTGAGAGGGCAGGGAATTGAATCCCTACTTACCGTCGATGCAGAAAGCTTGGAAAAGTCGAATATCACGTGATAGTTACAATTATCGATAGAAAGAACGATTGCGAGGGCAGGGAATTGAATCCCTACTCACCTTCGATGCAGAACGTTTGTAAACAAGGAATATCAAGTGTTCGTTCCAAGTATCGATAGGAAGAACAATTGCAAGGGCTGGGAAGTGAATCCTTACCTACCGCCGATGTAGAACGATGGGAAATATCGAATATCACGTATACGTGCCAATTATCGATAGAAAGAACGATTGCGAGGGCCGGGAAGTGAATCCATACTTACCGTCGATGCAGATATTTGTAAACATCGAATATCACGTATTCGTTCAAATTATCGATATGAAGAACGATTGCAAGGGTTGGGACGTGAATCCTTACCTACCGCCGATGTAGAACGATGGGAAACATCGAATATCACGTATACGTGCCAATTATCGATAGAAAGAACTATTGCGAGAGCAGAGAATTGAATCCATACTTACCGTCGATGCAGAAGTTTGCAACTATCGAATATCACGTATTCGTTCTAATTATCGATAGAAAGAACGATTGCAAGGGCTGGGACGTGAATCCTTACTTTCCAAAGATGCAGAGCGATGGGAAACATCGAAAATCATGTATACGTGCCAATTATCCATAGAAAGAACAATTGCGAGAGCAGTGAATTGAATCCATACTTACCGTCGATGCAGAAGTTTGCAACTATCGAATATCACGTATTCGTTCTAATTATCGATAGAAAGAACGATTGCAAGGGCTGGGACGTGAATCCTTACTTTCCAAAGATGCAGAGCGATGGGAAACATCGAAAATCATGTATACGTGCCAATTATCCATAGAAAGAACGATTGAGAGGGCAGGGAATTGAATCCCTACTTACCGTCGATGCAGAAAGCTTGGAAAAGTCGAATATCACGTGATAGTTCCAATTATCGATAGAAAAAACGATTGCGAGGGCAGGGAATTGAATCCCTACTCACCTTCGATGCAGAACGTTTGCAAACAAGGAATATCAAGTGTTCGTTCCAATTATCGATAGGAAGAACAATTGCAAGGGCTGGGAAGTGAATCCTTACCTACCGCCGATGTAGAACGATGGGAAATATCGAATATCACGTATACGTGCCAATTATCGATAGAAAGGACGAATGCGACGGCCGTGAAGTTCATCCTTACTTACCATCGATGCAGAACGCTTGAAACATCGAATATTACGTATTCATTCCAATTATCGATAGAAAGAACGATTGCGAGGGCAGGGAATTGAATCCCTACTTACCTTCGATGGAGAACGTTTGGAAACAAGGAATATCAAGTATTCGTTCCAATTATCGATAGGAAAAACGATTGCACGGGCTGGGATGTGAATCCTTACCTACCGCCGATGTAGAACGATGGGAAACATCGAATATCACGTATACGTGCCAATTATCGATAGAAAGAACGATTGCGAGGGCCGGGAAGTGAATCCATACTTACCGTCGATGCAGAAGTTTGCAAACATCGAATATCACGTATTCGTTCCAATTATCGGTAGCAAGAATGATTGCAAGGGTTGGGACGTGAATCCTTACCTACCGCCGATGTAGAACGATGGGAAACATCGAATATCACGTATACGTGCCAATTATCGATAGAAAGAACGATTGCGAGGGCCGGGAAGTGAATCCATACTTACCGTCGATGCAGAAGTTTGCAAACATCGAATATCACGTATTCGTTCCAATAATCGATAGGAAGTACGATTGCAAGGGCTGGGAAGTGAATCCTTACCTACCGCCGATGTAGAACGATGGGAAACATCGAAAATCACGTATACGTGCCAACTATCGATAGAAAGAACGATTGCGAGAGCAGGGAATTGAATCCCTACTTACCGTCGATGCAGAAAGCTTGGAAAAGTCGAATATCACGTGATCGTTCCAATTATCCATAGAAAGAACGATTGAGAGGGCAGGGAATTGAATCCCTACTTACCGTCGATGCAGAAAGCTTGGAAAAGTCGAATATCACGTGATAGTTACAATTATCGATAGAAAGAACGATTGCGAGGGCAGGGAATTGAATCCCTACTCACCTTCGATGCAGAACGTTTGTAAACAAGGAATATCAAGTGTTCGTTCCAAGTATCGATAGGAAGAACAATTGCAAGGGCTGGGAAGTGAATCCTTACCTACCGCCGATGTAGAACGATGGGAAATATCGAATATCACGTATACGTGCCAATTATCGATAGAAAGAACGATTGCGAGGGCCGGGAAGTGAATCCATACTTACCGTCGATGCAGATATTTGTAAACATCGAATATCACGTATTCGTTCAAATTATCGATATGAAGAACGATTGCAAGGGTTGGGACGTGAATCCTTACCTACCGCCGATGTAGAACGATGGGAAATATCGAATATCACGTATACGTGCCAATTATCGATAGAAAGAACGATTGCGAGGGCCGGGAAGTGAATCCATACTTACCATCGATGCAGAAGTTTGTAAACATCGAATATCACGTATTCGTTCAAATTATCGATATGGAGAACGATTGCAAGGGTTGGGACGTGAATCCTTACCTACCGCCGATGTAGAACGATGGGAAACATCGAATATCACGTATACGTGCCAATTATCCATAGAAAGAACGATTGCGAGGGCAGGGAATTGAATCCCTACTTACCTTCGATGCAGAACGTTTGCAAACAAGGAATATCAAGTATTCGTTCCAATTATCGATAGGAAAAACGATTGCACGGGCTGAGAAGTGAATCCTTACCTACCGCCGATGTAGAACGATGGGAAACATCGAAAATCACGTATACGTGCCAATTATCGATAGAAAGAACTATTGCGAGAGCAGAGAATTGAATCCATACTTACCGTCGATGCAGAAGTTTGCAACTATCGAATATCACGTATTCGTTCTAATTATCGATAGAAAGAACGATTGCAAGGGCTGGGACGTGAATCCTTACTTTCCAAAGATGCAGAGCGATGGGAAACATCGAAAATCATGTATACGTGCCAATTATCCATAGAAAGAACGATTGAGAGGGCAGGGAATTGAATCCCTACTTACCGTCGATGCAGAAAGCTTGGAAAAGTCGAATATCACGTGATAGTTCCAATTATCGATAGAAAAAACGATTGCGAGGGCAGGGAATTGAATCCCTACTCACCTTCGATGCAGAACGTTTGCAAAAAAGGAATATCAAGTGTTCGTTCCAATTATCAATAGGAATAACAATTGCAAGGGCTGGGAAGTGAATCCTTACCTACCGCCGACGTAGAACGATGGGAAATATCGAATATCACGTATACGTGCCAATTATCGATGGAAAGAACGATTGCGAGGGCCGGGAAGTGAATCCATACTTACCGTCGATGCAGAAGTTTGCAAACATCGAATATCACGTATTCGTTCAAATTATCGATATGAAGAACGATAGCAAGGGTTGGGACGTGAATCCTTACCTACCGCCGATGTAGAACGATGGGAAACATCGAAAATCACGTATACGTGCCAATTATCGATAGAAAGAACGATTGCGAGGGCCGGGAAGTGAATCCTTACTTTGCGAAGATGCAGAACGATAGGAAACATCGAAAATCACGTATACGTGCCAATTATCGATAGAAAGAACGAATGCGACAGCCGTGAAGTTCATCCTTACTTACCATCGATGCAGAACGCTTGAAACATCGAATATTACGTATTCATTCCAATTAACGTTAGAAAGAACGATTGCGAGGGCAGGGAATTGAATCCCTACTTACCTTCGATGGAGAACGTTTGGAAACAAGGAATATCAAGTATTCGTTCCAATTATCGATAGGAAAAACGATTGCACGGGCTGGGATGTGAATCCTTACCTACCGCCGATGTAGAACGATGGGAAACATCGAATATCACGTATACGTGCCAATTATCGATAGAAAGAACGATTGCGAGGGCCGGGAAGTGAATCCATACTTACCGTCGATGCAGAAGTTTGCAAACATCGAATATCACGTATTCGTTCCAATTATCGAGAGCAAGAACGATTGCAAGCGTTGGGACGTGAATCCTTACCTACCGCCGATGTAGAACGATGGGAAACATCGAATATCACGTATACGTGCCAATTATCGGTAGAAAGAACGATTGCGAGGGCCGAGAAGTGAATCCCTACTTACCTTCGATGCAGAACGTTTGCAAACAAGGAATATCAAGTATTCGTTCCAATAATCGATAGGAAGAACGATTGCAAGGGCTGGGAAGTGAATCCTTACCTACCGCCGATGTAGAACGATGGGAAATATCGAAAATCACGTATACGTGCCAATTATCGATAGAAAGAACGATTGCGAGAGCAGGGAATTGAATCCCTACTTACCGTCGATGCAGAAAGCTTGGAAAAGTCGAATATCACGTGATCGTTCCAATTATCGATAGAAAGAACGATTGCGAGGGCAGGGAATTGAATCCCTACTCACCTTCGATGCAGAACGTTTGCAAACAAGGAATATCAAGTGTTCGTTCCAATTATCGATAGGAAGAACAATTGCAAGGGCTGGGAAGTGAATCCTTACCTACCGCCGATGTAGAACGATGGGAAATATCGAATATCACGTATACGTGCCAATTATCGATAGAAAGAACGATTGCGAGGGCCGGTAAGTGAATCCATACTTACCGTCGATGCAGAAAGCTTGGAAAAGTCGAATATCACGTGATCGTTCCAATTATCGATAGAAAGAACGATTGCGAGGGCAGGGAATTGAATCCCTACTCACCTTCGATGCAGAACGTTTGCAAACAAGGAATATCAAGTGTTCGTTCCAATTATCGATAGGAAGAACAATTGCAAGGGCTGGGAAGTGAATCCTTACCTACCGCCGATGTAGAACGATGGGAAACATCGAATATCACGTATACGTGCCAATTATCGGTAGAAAGAACGATTGCGAGGGCCGAGAAGTGAATCCCTACTTACCTTCGATGCAGAACGTTTGCAAACAAGGAATATCAAGTATTCGTTCCAATAATCGATAGGAAGAACGATTGCAAGGGCTGGGAAGTGAATCCTTACCTACCGCCGATGTAGAACGATGGGAAATATCGAAAATCACGTATACGTGCCAATTATCGATAGAAAGAACGATTGCGAGAGCAGGGAATTGAATCCCTACTTACCGTCGATGCAGAAAGCTTGGAAAAGTCGAATATCACGTGATCGTTCCAATTATCGATAGAAAGAACGATTGCGAGGGCAGGGAATTGAATCCCTACTCACCTTCGATGCAGAACGTTTGCAAACAAGGAATATCAAGTGTTCGTTCCAATTATCGATAGGAAGAACAATTGCAAGGGCTGGGAAGTGAATCCGTACCTACCGCCGATGTAGAACGATGGGAAATATCGAATATCACGTATACGTGCCAATTATCGATAGAAAGAACGATTGCGAGGGCAGGGAATTGAATCCCTACTTACCTTCGATGGAGAACGTTTGGAAACAAGGAATATCAAATATTCGTTCCAATTATCGATAGGAAACACGACTGCACGGGCTGGGATGTGAATCCTTACCTACCGCCGATGTAGAACGATGGGAAACATCGAATATCACGTATACGTGCCAATTATCGATAGAAAGAACGATTGCGAGGGCCGGGAAGTGAATCCATACTTACCGTCGATGCAGAAGTTTGCAAACATCGAATATCACGTATTCGTTCCAATTATCGATAGCAAGTACGATTGCAAGGGTTGGGACGTGAATCCTTACCTACCGCCGATGTAGAACGATGGGAAACATCGAAAATCACGTATACGTGCCAATTATCGATAGAAAGAACGATTGCGAGGGCCGGGAAGTGAATCCTTACTTTGCGAAGATGCAGAACGATGGGAAACATCGAAAATCACGTATACGTGCCAATTATCGATAGAAAGAACGAATGTGGCGGCCGTGAAGTTCATCCTTACTTACCATCGATGCAGAACGCTTGAAACATCGAATATCACGTATACGTGCCAATTATCGATAGAAAGATCGATTGCGAGGGCCGAGAAGTGAATCCCTACTTACCTTCGATGCAGAACGTTTCCAAACAAGGAATATCAAGTATTCGTTCCAATAATCGATAGGAAGAACGATTGCAAGGGCTGGGAAGTGAATCCTTACCTACGGCCGATGTAGAACGATGGGAAACATCGAATATCACGTGATCGTTCCAATTATCGATAGAAAGAACGATTGCGAGGGCAGGGAATTGAATCCCTACTCACCTTCGATGCAGAACGTTTGCAAACAAGGAATATCAAGTGTTCGTTCCAATTATCGATAGGAAGAACAATTGCAAGGGCTGGGAAGTGAATCCTTACCTACCGCCGATGTAGAACGATGGGAAATATCGAAAATCACGTATACGTGCCAATTATCGATAGAAAGAACGATTGCGAGAGCAGGGAATTGAATCCCTACTTACCGTCGATGCAGAAAGCTTGGAAAAGTCGAATATCACGTGATCGTTCCAATTATCGATAGAAAGAACGATTGCGAGGGCAGGGAATTGAATCCCTACTCACCTTCGATGCAGAACGTTTGCAAACAAGGAATATCAAGTGTTCGTTCCAATTATCGATAGGAAGAACAATTGCAAGGGCTGGGAAGTGAATCCTTACCTACCGCCGATGTAGAACGATGGGAAATATCGAATATCACGTATACGTGCCAATTATCGATAGAAAGAACGATTGCGAGGGCCGGGAAGTGAATCCATACTTACCGTCGATGCAGAAGTTTGCAAACATCGAATATCACGTATTCGTTCCAATTATCGATAGCAAGTACGATTGCAAGGGTTGGGACGTGAATCCTTACCTACCGCCGATGTAGAACGATGGGAAACATCGAAAATCACGTATACGTGCCAATTATCGATAGAAAGAACGATTGCGAGGGCCGGGAAGTGAATCCTTACTTTGCGAAGATGCAGAACGATGGGAAACATCGAAAATCACGTATACGTGCCAATTATCGATAGAAAGAACGAATGTGGCGGCCGTGAAGTTCATCCTTACTTACCATCGATGCAGAACGCTTGAAACATCGAATATCACGTATACGTGCCAATTATCGATAGAAAGATCGATTGCGAGGGCCGAGAAGTGAATCCCTACTTACCTTCGATGCAGAACGTTTGCAAACAAGGAATATCAAGTATTCGTTCCAATAATCGATAGGAAGAACGATTGCAAGGGCTGAGAAGTGAATCCTTACCTACGGCCGATGTAGAACGATGGGAAACATCGAATATCACGTGATCGTTCCAATTATCGATAGAAAGAACGATTGCGAGGGCAGGGAATTGAATCCCTACTCACCTTCGATGCAGAACGTTTGCAAACAAGGAATATCAAGTGTTCGTTCCAATTATCGATAGGAAGAACAATTGCAAGGGCTGGGAAGTGAATCCTTACCTACCGCCGATGTAGAACGATGGGAAATATCGAATATCACGTATACGTGCCAATTATCGATAGAAAGAACGATTGCGAGGGCCGGGAAGTGAATCCATACTTACCGTCGATGCAGAAAGCTTGGAAAAGTCGAATATCACGTGATCGTTCCAATTATCCATAGAAAGAACGATTGAGAGGGCAGGGAATTGAATCCCTACTTACCGTCGATGCAGAAAGCTTGGAAAAGTCGAATATCACGTGATAGTTACAATTATCGATAGAAAGAACGATTGCGAGGGCAGGGAATTGAATCCCTACTCACCTTCGATGCAGAACGTTTGTAAACAAGGAATATCAAGTGTTCGTTCCAATTATCGATAGGAAGAACAATTGCAAGGGCTGGGAAGTGAATCCTTACCTACCGCCGATGTAGAACGATGGGAAATATCGAATATCACGTATACGTGCCAATTATCGATAGAAAGAACGATTGCGAGGGCAGGGAATTGAATCCCTACTTACCTTCGATGGAGAACGTTTGGAAACAAGGAATATCAAGTATTCGTTCCAATTATCGATAGGAAAAACGATTGCACGGGCTGGGATGTGAATCCTTACATACCGCCGATGTAGAACGATGGGAAACATCGAATATCACGTATACGTGCCAATTATCGATAGAAAGAACGATTGCGAGGGCCGGGAAGTGAATCCATACTTACCGTCGATGCAGAAGTTTGCAAACATCGAATATCACGTATTCGTTCCAATTATCGATAGCAAGAACGATTGCAAGGGTTGGGACGTGAATCCTTACCTACCGCCGATGTAGAACGATGGGAAACATCGAAAATCACGTATACGTGCCAATTATCGATGGAAAGAACGATTGCGAGAGCAGGAAATTGAATCCCTACTCACCTTCGATGCAGAACGTTTGTAAACAAGGAATATCAAGTGTTCGTTCCAATTATCGATAGGAAGAACAATTGCAAGGGCTGGGAAGTGAATCCTTACCTACCGCCGATGTAGAACGATGGGAAATATCGAATATCACGTATACGTGCCAATTATCGATAGAAAGAACGATTGCGAGGGCCGGGAAGTGAATCCATACTTACCGTCGATGCAGAAAGCTTGGAAAAGTCGAATATCACGTGATCGTTCCAATTATCCATAGAAAGAACGATTGAGAGGGCAGGGAATTGAATCCCTACTTACCGTCGATGCAGAAAGCTTGGAAAAGTCGAATATCACGTGATAGTTACAATTATCGATAGAAAGAACGATTGCGAGGGCAGGGAATTGAATCCCTACTCACCTTCGATGCAGAACGTTTGTAAACAAGGAATATCAAGTGTTCGTTCCAAGTATCGATAGGAAGAACAATTGCAAGGGCTGGGAAGTGAATCCTTACCTACCGCCGATGTAGAACGATGGGAAATATCGAATATCACGTATACGTGCCAATTATCGATAGAAAGAACGATTGCGAGGGCAGGGAATTGAATCCCTACTTACCTTCGATGGAGAACGTTTGGAAACAAGGAATATCAAGTATTCGTTCCAATTATCGATAGGAAAAACGATTGCACGGGCTGGGATGTGAATCCTTACATACCGCCGATGTAGAACGATGGGAAACATCGAATATCACGTATACGTGCCAATTATCGATAGAAAGAACGATTGCGAGGGCCGGGAAGTGAATCCATACTTACCGTCGATGCAGAAGTTTGCAAACATCGAATATCACGTATTCGTTCCAATTATCGATAGCAAGAACGATTGCAAGGGTTGGGACGTGAATCCTTACCTACCGCCGATGTAGAACGATGGGAAACATCGAAAATCACGTATACGTGCCAATTATCGATGGAAAGAATGATTGCGAGAGCAGGAAATTGAATCCCTACTCACCTTCGATGCAGAACGTTTGTAAACAAGGAATATCAAGTGTTCGTTCCAATTATCGATAGGAAGAACAATTGCAAGGGCTGGGAAGTGAATCCTTACCTACCGCCGATGTAGAACGATGGGAAATATCGAATATCACGTATACGTGCCAATTATCGATAGAAAGAACGATTGCGAGGGCCGGGAAGTGAATCCATACTTACCGTCGATGCAGAAAGCTTGGAAAAGTCGAATATCACGTGATCGTTCCAATTATCCATAGAAAGAACGATTGAGAGGGCAGGGAATTGAATCCCTACTTACCGTCGATGCAGAAAGCTTGGAAAAATCGAATATCACGTGATAGTTACAATTATCGATAGAAAGAACGATTGCGAGGGCAGGGAATTGAATCCCTACTCACCTTCGATGCAGAACGTTTGTAAACAAGGAATATCAAGTGTTCGTTCCAAGTATCGATAGGAAGAACAATTGCAAGGGCTGGGAAGTGAATCCTTACCTACCGCCGATGTAGAACGATGGGAAATATCGAATATCACGTATACGTGCCAATTATCGATAGAAAGAACGATTGCGAGGGCAGGGAATTGAATCCCTACTTACCTTCGATGGAGAACGTTTGGAAACAAGGAATATCAAGTATTCGTTCCAATTATCGATAGGAAAAACGATTGCACGGGCTGGGATGTGAATCCTTACATACCGCCGATGTAGAACGATGGGAAACATCGAATATCACGTATACGTGCCAATTATCGATAGAAAGAACGATTGCGAGGGCCGGGAAGTGAATCCATACTTACCGTCGATGCAGAAGTTTGCAAACATCGAATATCACGTTTTCGTTCCAATTATCGATAGCAAGAACGATTGCAAGGGTTGGGACGTGAATCCTTACCTACCGCCGATGTAGAACGATGGGAAACATCGAAAATCACGTATACGTGAAAATTATCGATAGAAAGAACGATTGCGAGGGCCGGGAAGTGAATCCTTACTTTGCGAAGATGCAGAACAATGGGAAACATCGAAAATCACGTATACGTGCCAATTATCGATAGAAAGAACGAATGCGACGGCCGTGAAGTTCATCCTTACTTACCATCGATGCAGAACGCTTGAAACATCGAATATTACGTATTCATTCCAATTATCGATAGAAAGAACGATTGCGAGGGCAGGGAATTGAATCCCTACTTACCTTCGATGGAGAACGTTTGGAAACAAGGAATATCAAGTATTCGTTCCAATTATCGATAGGAAAAACGATTGCACGGGCTGGGATGTGAATCCTTACATACCGCCGATGTAGAACGATGGGAAACATCGAATATCACGTATACGTGCCAATTATCGATAGAAAGAACGATTGCGAGGGCCGGGAAGTGAATCCATACTTACCGTCGATGCAGAAGTTTGCAAACATCGAATATCACGTATTCGTTCCAATTATCGATAGCAAGAACGATTGCAAGGGTTGGGACGTGAATCCTTACCTACCGCCGATGTAGAACGATGGGAAACATCGAAAATCACGTATACGTGCCAATTATCGATAGAAAGAACGATTGCGAGGGCCGGGAAGTGAATCCATACTTACCGTCGATGCAGAAAGCTTGGAAAAGTCGAATATCACGTGATCGTTCCAATTATCCATAGAAAGAACGATTGAGAGGGCAGGGAATTGAATCCCTACTTACCGTCGATGCAGAAAGCTTGGAAAAGTCGAATATCACGTGATAGTTACAATTATCGATAGAAAGAACGATTGCGAGGGCAGGGAATTGAATCCCTACTCACCTTCGATGCAGAACGTTTGTAAACAAGGAATATCAAGTGTTCGTTCCAAGTATCGATAGGAAGAACAATTGCAAGGGCTGGGAAGTGAATCCTTACCTACCGCCGATGTAGAACGATGGGAAATATCGAATATCACGTATACGTGCCAATTATCGATAGAAAGAACGATTGCGAGGGCAGGGAATTGAATCCCTACTTACCTTCGATGGAGAACGTTTGGAAACAAGGAATATCAAGTATTCGTTCCAATTATCGATAGGAAAAACGATTGCACGGGCTGGGATGTGAATCCTTACATACCGCCGATGTAGAACGATGGGAAACATCGAATATCACGTATACGTGCCAATTATCGATAGAAAGAACGATTGCGAGGGCCGGGAAGTGAATCCATACTTACCGTCGATGCAGAAGTTTGCAAACATCGAATATCACGTATTCGTTCCAATTATCGATAGCAAGAACGATTGCGAGGGCCGGGAAGTGAATCCATACTTACCGTCGATGCAGAAGTTTGCAAACATCGAATATCACGTTTTCGTTCCAATTATCGATAGCAAGAACGATTGCAAGGGTTGGGACGTGAATCCTTACCTACCGCCGATGTAGAACGATGGGAAACATCGAAAATCACGTATACGTGAAAATTATCGATAGAAAGAACGATTGCGAGGGCCGGGAAGTGAATCCTTACTTTGCGAAGATGCAGAACAATGGGAAACATCGAAAATCACGTATACGTGCCAATTATCGATAGAAAGAACGAATGCGACGGCCGTGAAGTTCATCCTTACTTACCATCGATGCAGAACGCTTGAAACATCGAATATTACGTATTCATTCCAATTATCGATAGAAAGAACGATTGCGAGGGCAGGGAATTGAATCCCTACTTACCTTCGATGGAGAACGTTTGGAAACAAGGAATATCAAGTATTCGTTCCAATTATCGATAGGAAAAACGATTGCACGGGCTGGGATGTGAATCCTTACATACCGCCGATGTAGAACGATGGGAAACATCGAATATCACGTATACGTGCCAATTATCGATAGAAAGAACGATTGCGAGGGCCGGGAAGTGAATCCATACTTACCGTCGATGCAGAAGTTTGCAAACATCGAATATCACGTATTCGTTCCAATTATCGATAGCAAGAATGATTGCAAGGGTTGGGACGTGAATCCTTACCTACCGCCGATGTAGAACGATGGGAAACATCGAAAATCACGTATACGTGCCAATTATCGATGGAAAGAACGATTGCGAGAGCAGGAAATTGAATCCCTACTTACCGTCGATGCAGAAAGCTTGGAAAAGTCGAATATCACGTGATCGTTCCAATTATCGATAGAAAGAACGATTGCGAGGGCAGGGAATTGAATCCCTACTCACCTCCGATGCAGAACGTTTGCAAACAAGGAATATCAAGTGTTCGTTCCAAATATCGATAGGAAGAACAATTGCAAGGGCTGGGAAGTGAATCCTTACCTACCGCCGATGTAGAACGATGGGAAATATCGAATATCACGTATACGTGCCAATTATCGATAGAAAGAACGATTGCGAGGGCCGGGAAGTGAATCCTTACTTTCCGAAGATGCAGAACGATGAGAAACATCGAAAATCACGTATACGTGCCAATTATCGATAGAAAGAACGATTATGAGGGCAGGGAATTGAATCCCTACTCACCATCGATGCAGAACGTTTGGAAACAAGGAATATCAAGTATTCGTTCCAATTATCGATAGCAAGAACGATTGCAAGGGTTGGGACGTGATTCCTTACCTACCGCCGATGTAGAACGATGGGAAACATCGAATATCACGTATACGTGCCAATTATCGATAGAAAGAACGATTGCGAAGGCCGAGAAGTGAATCCCTACTTACCTTCGATGCAGAACGTTTGCAAACAAGGAATATCAAGTAATCGTTCCAATAATCGATAGGAAGAACGATTGCAAGGGCTGGGAAGTGAATCCTTACCTACCGCCGATGTAGAACGATGGGAAACATCGAAAATCACGTATACGTGCCAATTATCGATAGAAAGAACGATTGCGAGAGCAGGGAATTGAATCCCTACTTACCGTCGATGCAGAAAGCTTGGAAAAGTCGAGTATCACGTGATCGTTCCAATTATCGATAGAAAGAACGATTATGAGGGCAGGGAATTGAATCCCTACTCACCATCGATGCAGAACGTTTGCAAACAAGGAATATCAAGTGTTCGTTCCAATTATCGATAGGAAAAACAATTGCAAGGGCTGGGAAGTGAATCCTTACCTACCGCCGATGTAGAACGATGGGAAATATCGAATATCACGTATACGTGCCAATTATCGATAGAAAGAAGGATTGCGAGGGCCGGGAAGTGAATCCTTACTTTCCGAAGATGCAGAACGATGAGAAACATCGAAAATCACGTATACGTGCCAATTATCTATAGAAAGAACGAATGCGACGGCCGTGAAGTTCATCCTTACTTACCATCGATGCAGAACACTTGAAACATCGAATATTACGTATTCATTCCAATTATCGATAGAAAGAACGATTGCGAGGGAAGGGAATTGAATCCCTACTTACCGTCGATGCAGAAGTTTGCAAACATCGAATATCACGTATTCGTTCAAATTATCGATATGAAGAACGATTGCAAGGGTTGGGACGTGAATCCTTACCTACCGCCGATGTAGAACGATGGGAAACATCGAATATCACGTATACGTGCCAATTATCGATAGAAAGAACGATTGCGAGGGCCGGGAAGTGAATCCATACTTACCGTCGATGCAGAAGTTTGCAAACATCGAATATCACGTATTCGTTCCAATTATCGATAGCAAGAATGATTGCAAGGGTTGGGACGTGAATCCTTACCTACCGCCGATGTAGAACGATGGGAAACATCGAATATCACGTATACGTGCCAATTATCGATAGAAAGAACGATTGCGAGGGCCGGGAAGTGAATCCATGCTTACCGTCGATGCAGAAGTTTGAAAACATCGAATATCACGTATTCGTTCCAATTATCGATAGCAAGAATGATTGCAAGGGTTGGGAAGTGAATCCTTACCTACCGCCGATGTAGAACGATGGGAAATATCGAAAATCACGTATACGTGCCAATTATCGATAGAAAGAACGATTGCGAGAGCAGGGAATTGAATCCCTACTTACCGTCGATGCAGAAAGCTTGGAAAAGTCGAATATCACGTGATCGTTCCAATTATCGATAGAAAGAACGATTGCGAGGGCAGGGAATTGAATCCCTACTCACCTTCGATGCAGAACGTTTGCAAACAAGGAATATCAAGTGTTCGTTCCAATTATCGATAGGAAGAACAATTGCAAGGGCTGGGAAGTGAATCCGTACCTACCGCCGATGTAGAACGATGGGAAATATCGAATATCACGTATACGTGCCAATTATCGATAGAAAGAACGATTGCGAGGGCAGGGAATTGAATCCCTACTTACCTTCGATGGAGAACGTTTGGAAACAAGGAATATCAAATATTCGTTCCAATTATCGATAGGAAACACGACTGCACGGGCTGGGATGTGAATCCTTACCTACCGCCGATGTAGAACGATGGGAAACATCGAATATCACGTATACGTGCCAATTATCGATAGAAAGAACGATTGCGAGGGCCGGGAAGTGAATCCATACTTACCGTCGATGCAGAAGTTTGCAAACATCGAATATCACGTATTCGTTCCAATTATCGATAGCAAGTACGATTGCAAGGGTTGGGACGTGAATCCTTACCTACCGCCGATGTAGAACGATGGGAAACATCGAAAATCACGTATACGTGCCAATTATCGATAGAAAGAACGATTGCGAGGGCCGGGAAGTGAATCCTTACTTTGCGAAGATGCAGAACGATGGGAAACATCGAAAATCACGTATAAGTGCCAATTATCGATAGAAGGAACGAATGTGGCGGCCGTGAAGTTCATCCTTACTTACCATCGATGCAGAACGCTTGAAACATCGAATATCACGTATACGTGCCAATTATCGATAGAAAGATCGATTGCGAGGGCCGAGAAGTGAATCCCTACTTACCTTCGATGCAGAACGTTTGCAAACAAGGAATATCAAGTATTCGTTCCAATAATCGATAGGAAGAACGATTGCAAGGGCTGGGAAGTGAATCCTTACCTACGGCCGATGTAGAACGATGGGAAACATCGAAAATCACGTATACGTGCCAATTATCGATAGAAAGAACGATTGCGAGAGCAGGGAATTGAATCCCTACTTACCGTCGATGCAGAAAGCTTGGAAAAGTCGAATATCACGTGATCGTTCCAATTATCGATAGAAAGAACGATTGCGAGGGCAGGGAATTGAATCCCTACTCACCTTCGATGCAGAACGTTTGCAAACAAGGAATATCAAGTGTTCGTTCCAATTATCGATAGGAAGAACAATTGCAAGGGCTGGGAAGTGAATCCTTACCTACCGCCGATGTAGAACGATGGGAAATATCGAATATCACGTATACGTGCCAATTATCGATAGAAAGAACGATTGCGAAGGCAGGGAATTGAATCCCTACTTACCTTCGATGGAGAACGTTTGGAAACAAGGAATATCAAGTATTCGTTCCAATTATCGATAGGAAAAACGATTGCACGGGCTGGGATGTGAATCCTTACCTACCGCCGATGTAGAACGATGGGAAACATCGAATATCACGTATACGTGCCAATTATCGATAGATAGAACGATTGCGAGGGCCGGGAAGTGAATCCATACTTACCGTCGATGCAGAAGTTTGCAAACATCGAATATCACGTTTTCGTTCCAATTATCGATAGCAAGAACGATTGCAAGGGTTGGGACGTGAATCCTTACCTACCGCCGATGTAGAACGATGGGAAACATCGAAAATCACGTATACGTGAAAATTATCGATAGAAAGAACGATTGCGAGGGCCGGGAAGTGAATCCTTACTTTGCGAAGATGCAGAACAATGGGAAACATCGAAAATCACGTATACGTGCCAATTATCGATAGAAAGAACGAATGCGACGGCCGTGAAGTTCATCCTTACTTACCATCGATGCAGAACGCTTGAAACATCGAATATTACGTATTCATTCCAATTATCGATAGAAAGAACGATTGCGAGGGCAGGGAATTGAATCCCTACTTACCTTCGATGGAGAACGTTTGGAAACAAGGAATATCAAGTATTCGTTCCAATTATCGATAGGAAAAACGATTGCACGGGCTGGGATGTGAATCCTTACATACCGCCGATGTAGAACGATGGGAAACATCGAATATCACGTATACGTGCCAATTATCGATAGAAAGAACGATTGCGAGGGCCGGGATGTGAATCCATACTTACCGTCGATGCAGAAGTTTGCAAACATCGAATATCACGTATTCGTGCCAATTATCGATAGAAAGAACGATTGCAAGGGCTGGGATGTGAATCCTTACCTACCGCCGATGTAGAACGATGGGAAACATCGAAAATCACGTATACGTGCCAATTATCGATGGAAAGAACGATTGCGAGAGCAGGAAATTGAATCCCTACTTACCGTCGATGCAGAAAGCTTGGAAAAGTCGAATATCACGTGATCGTTCCAATTATCGATAGAAAGAACGATTGCGAGGGCAGGGAATTGAATCCCTACTCACCTCCGATGCAGAACGTTTGCAAACAAGGAATATCAAGTGTTCGTTCCAAATATCGATAGGAAGAACAATTGCAAGGGCTGGGAAGTGAATCCTTACCTACCGCCGATGTAGAACGATGGGAAATATCGAATATCACGTATACGTGCCAATTATCGATAGAAAGAACGATTGCGAGGGCCGGGAAGTGAATCCTTACTTTCCGAAGATGCAGAACGATGAGAAACATCGAAAATCACGTATACGTGCCAATTATCTATAGAAAGAACGAATGCGACGGCCGTGAAGTTCATCCTTACTTACCATCGATGCAGAACACTTGAAACATCGAATATTACGTATTCATTCCAATTATCGATAGAAAGAACGATTGCGAGGGAAGGGAATTGAATCCCTACTTACCGTCGATGCAGAAGTTTGCAAACATCGAATATCACGTATTCGTTCAAATTATCGATATGAAGAACGATTGCAAGGGTTGGGACGTGAATCCTTACCTACCGCCGATGTAGAACGATGGGAAACATCGAATATCACGTATACGTGCCAATTATCGATAGAAAGAACGATTGCGAGGGCCGGGAAGTGAATCCATACTTACCGTCGATGCAGAAGTTTGCAAACATCGAATATCACGTATTCGTTCCAATTATCGATAGCAAGAATGATTGCAAGGGGTGGGACGTGAATCCTTACCTACCGCCGATGTAGAACGATGGGAAACATCGAATATCACGTATACGTGCCAATTATCGATAGAAAGAACGATTGCGAGGGCCGGGAAGTGAATCCATACGTACCGTCGATGCAGAAGTTTGCAAACATCGAATATCACGTATTCGTTCCAATAATCGATAGGAAAAACAATTGCAAGGGCTGGGAAGTGAATCCTTACCTACCGCCGATGTAGAACGATGGGAAATATCGAAAATCACGTATACGTGCCAATTATCGATAGAAAGAACGATTGCGAGAGCAGGGAATTGAATCCCTACTTACCGTCGATGCAGAAAGCTTGGAAAAGTCGAATATCACGTGATCGTTCCAATTATCGATAGAAAGAACGATTGCGAGGGCAGGGAATTGAATCCCTACTCACCTTCGATGCAGAACGTTTGCAAACAAGGAATATCAATTGTTCGTTCCAATTATCGATAGGAAGAACAATTGCAAGGGCTGGGAAGTGAATCCTTACCTACCGCCGATGTAGAACGATGGGAAATATCGAATATCACGTATACGTGCCAATTATCGATAGAAAGAACGATTGCGAGGGCAGGGAATTGAATCCCTACTTACCTTCGATGGAGAACGTTTGGAAACAAGGAATATCAAATATTCGTTCCAATTATCGATAGGAAACACGACTGCACGGGCTGGGATGTGAATCCTTACCTACCGCCGATGTAGAACGATGGGAAACATCGAATATCACGTATACGTGCCAATTATCGATAGAAAGAACGATTGCGAGGGCCGGGAAGTGAATCCATACTTACCGTCGATGCAGAAGTTTGCAAACATCGAATATCACGTATTCGTTCCAATTATCGATAGCAAGTACGATTGCAAGGGTTGGGACGTGAATCCTTACCTACCGCCGATGTAGAACGATGGGAAACATCGAAAATCACGTATACGTGCCAATTATCGATAGAAAGAACGATTGCGAGGGCCGGGAAGTGAATCCTTACTTTGCGAAGATGCAGAACGATGGGAAACATCGAAAATCACGTATACGTGCCAATTATCGATAGAAAGAACGAATGTGGCGGCCGTGAAGTTCATCCTTACTTACCATCGATGCAGACGCTTGAAACATCGAATATCACGTATACGTGCCAATTATCGATAGAAAGATCGATTGCGAGGGCCGAGAAGTGAATCCCTACTTACCTTCGATGCAGAACGTTTGCAAACAAGGAATATCAAGTGTTCGTTCCAATTATCGATAGGAAGAACAATTGCAAGGGCTGGGAAGTGAATCCTTACCTACGGCCGATGTAGAACGATGGGAAACATCGAAAATCACGTATACGTGCCAATTATCGATAGAAAGAACGATTGCGAGAGCAGGGAATTGAATCCCTACTTACCGTCGATGCAGAAAGCTTGGAAAAGTCGAATATCACGTGATCGTTCCAATTATCGATAGAAAGAACGATTGCGAGGGCAGGGAATTGAATCCCTACTCACCTTCGATGCAGAACGTTTGCAAACAAGGAATATCAAGTGTTCGTTCCAATTATCGATAGGAAGAACAATTGCAAGGGCTGGGAAGTGAATCCTTACCTACCGCCGATGTAGAACGATGGGAAATATCGAATATCACGTATACGTGCCAATTATCGATAGAAAGAACGATTGCGAAGGCAGGGAATTGAATCCCTACTTACCTTCGATGGAGAACGTTTGGAAACAAGGAATATCAAGTATTCGTTCCAATTATCGATAGGAAAAACGATTGCACGGGCTGGGATGTGAATCCTTACCTACCGCCGATGTAGAACGATGGGAAACATCGAATATCACGTATACGTGCCAATTATCGATAGATAGAACGATTGCGAGAGCAGGGAATTGAATCCCTACTTACCGTCGATGCAGAAAGCTTGGAAAAGTCGAATATCACGTGATCGTTCCAATTATCGATAGAAAGAACGATTGCGAGGGCCGGGAAGTGAATCCTTACTTTGCGAAGATGCAGAACAATGGGAAACATCGAAAATCACATATACGTGCCAATTATCGATAGAAAGAACGATTGCGAGGGCCGGGAAGTGAATCCTTACTTTGCGAAGATGCAGAACAATGGGAAACATCGAAAATCACATATACGTGCCAATTATCGATAGAAAGAACGAATGCGACGGCCGTGAAGTTCATCCTTACTTACCATCGATGCAGAACGCTTGAAACATCGAATATTACGTATTCATTCCAATTATCGATAGCAAGAACGATTGCAAGGGTTGGGACGTGAATCCTTACCTACCGCCGATGTAGAACGATGGGAAACATCGAAAATCACGTATACGTGAAAATTATCGATAGAAAGAACGATTGCGAGGGCCGGGAAGTGAATCCTTACTTTGCGAAGATGCAGAACAATGGGAAACATCGAAAATCACATATACGTGCCAATTATCGATAGAAAGAACGAATGCGACGGCCGTGAAGTTCATCCTTACTTACCATCGATGCAGAACGCTTGAAACATCGAATATTACGTATTCATTCCAATTATCGATAGAAAGAACGATTGCGAGGGCAGGGAATTGAATCCCTACTTACCTTCGATGGAGAACGTTTGGAAACAAGGAATATCAAGTATTCGTTCCAATTATCGATAGGAAAAACGATTGCACGGGCTGGGATGTGAATCCTTACATACCGCCGATGTAGAACGATGGGAAACATCGAATATCACGTATACGTGCCAATTATCGATAGAAAGAACGATTGCGAGGGCCGGGATGTGAATCCATACTTACCGTCGATGCAGAAGTTTGCAAACATCGAATATCACGTATTCGTTCCAATTATCGATAGCAAGAACGATTGCAAGGGTTGGGACGTGAATCCTTACCTACCGCCGATGTAGAACGATGGGAAACATCGAAAATCACGTATACGTGCCAATTATCGATGGAAAGAACGATTGCGAGAGCAGGAAATTGAATCCCTACTTACCGTCGATGCAGAAAGCTTGGAAAAGTCGAATATCACGTGATCGTTCCAATTATCGATAGAAAGAACGATTGCGAGGGCAGGGAATTGAATCCCTACTCACCTCCGATGCAGAACGTTTGCAAACAAGGAATATCAAGTGTTCGTTCCAAATATCGATAGGAAGAACAATTGCAAGGGCTGGGAAGTGAATCCTTACCTACCGCCGATGTAGAACGATGGGAAATATCGAATATCACGTATACGTGCCAATTATCGATAGAAAGAACGATTGCGAGGGCCGGGAAGTGAATCCTTACTTTCCGAAGATGCAGAACGATGAGAAACATCGAAAATCACGTATACGTGCCAATTATCTATAGAAAGAACGAATGCGACGGCCGTGAAGTTCATCCTTACTTACCATCGATGCAGAACGCTTGAAACATCGAATATTACGTATTCATTCCAATTATCGATAGAAAGAACGATTGCGAGGGCAGGGAATTGAATCCCTACTTACCGTCGATGCAGAAGTTTGCAAACATCGAATATCACGTATTCGTTCCAATAATCGATAGGAAGAACGATTGCAAGGGCTGGGAAGTGAATCCTTACCTACGGCCGATGTAGAACGATGGGAAACATCGAAAATCACGTATACGTGCCAATTATCGATAGAAAGAACGATTTCGAGAGCAGGGAATTGAATCCCTACTTACCTTCGATGGAGAACGTTTGGAAACAAGGAATATCAAGTATTCGTTCCAATTATCGATAGGAAAAACGATTGCACGGGCTGGGATGTGAATCCTTACCTACCGCCGATGTAGAACGATGGGAAACATCGAATATCACGTATACGTGCCAATTATCGATAGATAGAACGATTGCGAGGGCCGGGAAGTGAATCCATACTTACCGTCAATGCAGAAGTTTGCAAACATCGAATATCACGTTTTCGTTCCAATTATCGATAGCGAGAACGAATGCAAGGGTTGGGACGTGAATCCTTACCTACCGCCGATGTAGAACGATGGGAAACATCGAAAATCACGTATACGTGAAAATTATCGATAGAAAGAACGATTGCGAGGGCCGGGAAGTGAATCCTTACTTTGCGAAGATGCAGAACAATGGGAAACATCGAAAATCACATATACGTGCCAATTATCGATAGAAAGAACGAATGCGACGGCCGTGAAGTTCATCCTTACTTACCATCGATGCAGAACGCTTGAAACATCGAATATTACGTATTCATTCCAATTATCGATAGAAAGAACGATTGCGAGGGCAGGGAATTGAATCCCTACTTACCTTCGATGGAGAACGTTTGGAAACAAGGAATATCAAGTATTCGTTCCAATTATCGATAGGAAAAACGATTGCACGGGCTGGGATGTGAATCCTTACATACCGCCGATGTAGAACGATGGGAAACATCGAATATCACGTATACGTGCCAATTATCGATAGAAAGAACGATTGCGAGGGCCGGGATGTGAATCCATACTTACCGTCGATGCAGAAGTTTGCAAACATCGAATATCACGTATTCGTTCCAATTATCGATAGCAAGAACGATTGCAAGGGTTGGGACGTGAATCCTTACCTACCGCCGATGTAGAACGATGGGAAACATCGAAAATCACGTATACGTGCCAATTATCGATGGAAAGAACGATTGCGAGAGCAGGAAATTGAATCCCTACTTACCGTCGATGCAGAAAGCTTGGAAAAGTCGAATATCACGTGATCGTTCCAATTATCGATAGAAAGAACGATTGCGAGGGCAGGGAATTGAATCCCTACTCACCTCCGATGCAGAACGTTTGCAAACAAGGAATATCAAGTGTTCGTTCCAAATATCGATAGGAAGAACAATTGCAAGGGCTGGGAAGTGAATCCTTACCTACCGCCGATGTAGAACGATGGGAAATATCGAATATCACGTATACGTGCCAATTATCGATAGAAAGAACGATTGCGAGGGCCGGGAAGTGAATCCTTACTTTCCGAAGATGCAGAACGATGAGAAACATCGAAAATCACGTATACGTGCCAATTATCTATAGAAAGAACGAATGCTACGGCCGTGAAGTTCATCCTTACTTACCATCGATGCAGAACGCTTGAAACATCGAATATTACGTATTCATTCCAATTATCGATAGAAAGAACGATTGCGAGGGCAGGGAATTGAATCCCTACTTACCATCGATGCAGAAGTTTGCAAACATCGAATATCACGTATTCGTTCCAATAATCGATAGGAAGAACGATTGCAAGGGCTGGGAAGTGAATCCTTACCTACGGCCGATGTAGAACGATGGGAAACATC